>JAPQRP010000025.1:19942413-19970444 GCA_037367295.1 Apogon hyalosoma
TGACCTGGGGATGCCTCATGTCATGACATCATAGCTGTCTGGTTAAGGATTGGGGGCGTTCGGGGATATACCCCTAGTCGTCGCTTCCAACGGCATAAGCCTAGTTTATACTTATACTTATCCACTCCAAGCATAATGTTGGGATAATATTAAAACATTTGTGTTTGATCATTTTGATCACCAGCCTCAAGGACTTGAGAATTGACCCACGTAACCATAATCACTTGACCCTACGTAACCAGACTTCCCTTCATATTGATATCCCCCAGTTCCTAGACTGATTAAGTTTTTTTTTTTTTCTTACCAAAATTGCAGGAGTGGCAGTCACCAATATACTTGATACTATGGTAATGTTAATTTTGGCAATTTCAAGTGAAAACAGCTACTTTTGATATGCTGAAAAATTTGCCAGTTTTTGATGTGTTTTTTTTTTTTTTTTAACCCTATGTAACCGAGATGTTTTTCACAGATTTCAGTGAACATGGCTGAAATTGACAAATATCTTTGCATGGCCTCAAAGTACTAGAAATACCCTTTCCATCCACATATTACACTTATATGCCAGGTAAATGTAGGCAAACTTATTATCATCTGAACAATTATTTTACCCTATATAACCCCTTGACCATACCCAGATGTGTTCCTTGTAGCAGAACTGGTTTTACCACAAGAACACTGACTCTGCTGAGACCGCTGTATTTCGTACTGACCCAACAACAGTAGTATTGAGGAAATTATAATGAGGTCAGAATTATTTTTAATGAGGACATACTGAATTTAAAAAGACCTTAGTGCTCCATAGTAATGAATATAAACCAACACAAACTACATTTGGCACAAAAACAAAATGTGAAAAGCTGCATACAATGGAACCTCATTAGTTTTTTTTTTTTTTATTTTTTAGCCCTGTTGTGGCTCAGCAAAGAGCCTTGAACAATTTTCTTTTTTGCCTAGAGTCAGTCCTTTGGTGATTCCCTCAACCAGCCCTGGAACCTCTTTAGTGGAAAAGGGGCTTATCTCTACAAGCCTCTCAAAGCTACAAAAAAAAAAGTTAAAAAGTGTTTTATTCTTATGCTCCACAACATCATAGAAGCAATTGCTGTATTTTTTACTAGAAGTGAAATATTGTCATTTTTCTAATAATATTTTTATTTTTTAAGAGTTACCCATTTTTGTTTTGTTTGAACATTGATCTTGTTCATGATGTGCATTAAAACACAATTTGTTGATTCAGGGCTTGATATAACAGTAATGAATTTATTAGTGTTATTTTGGACCATTGATTTATTTACATGTACATATGAATTGTACCTGCGTCCCATTCCATGCCACCCTTTGTAAAGTTTTCTGTATCTGCCAGTACTGTCTGACATTCATTTGGTCATATTATCATAAACTTGGTCATTTCTGCTTCCAGTTTCAAGCAACAGTGTGATTTAAGCCATTTGTTGTCATCTTTTGTTCTAAATCCTTTTTTGCCTCCTGCACCAATGTTTCACTGACCAAAGAAAAAGAAAAAAAAACTATGTTAATACAGTACATAAATGCTAATAAAAATGCATGCATAATATTCAGTTACTTCTGTATATTGCATGTGTTTTTAATCCAAATGTGTGACTTCAGTGTCATATTGAAGTGGTTCACTGAACTCTTAAATCTTGTTCTGTTGCCCTCTCAGGCTTTTTCCTGGTGGCCAGAGGTGATGGCTGAACACGCCGAGATGTTTCTGTCCTTGTACAGATCCAACATGGACGCCGCCCTGCAGATCCAGCCGGTCGACTCATGGAACAGTTTCCCACTTTTCCAGCTCCTCAACAATTTCCTGCGGACTGACCGTGAGTCATCTGTTTAGTCTGTAGGGGAACACATTTTGTCTCTCACGTTCTTAAGAATTTTTTTACTCTGTTCTGATTCAATTTTTACTTAAAATATAAATTTTTTATGTTTCCTTGCTTCCATCGAAATCGATGGAAACTTTTGAACTTTTCTTAAAAAATCCAAAGTAAAGTAAATTAGATCCCCAGAAGCCACAGGTGTAGCATTTTGAGGCAGGAGCAAAAAAAGTTTGCAAGAAAGTCCTATTTTCACAAACCACCCAATAAACCTATGAAAAGAAAAGTTATGAGTGTTTTAAAAGTAGACTGAAATACCAGCTTTTTCTTGTGTTGTGACAGTCGCATACTATAAAAATAAGTTGGCAATACTAACTATGTCCAAACTAGATTCTGATACCAGGTTCAGATATATTCTAAATATCCTGAATAAATATCCTTTATTCTAGAACAGGAGTGTCAAACTCATTTTTGTTCAGGGGCCGCATCTTTCCAATATAGTGGGCTGTTCCAATAAAATAATATCATAATATATAAATAATGTCAACTCTTAACTTTTCTCTCAAAAGTGAAAAAAAGTAAGATTACATAATGAAAATATTTATATACACAAACTATCCTTTAAAAAATGTGAATAACATGAATAACTGTGAAAAAAATAAAATTTGTTAAGAAAACTGTGCTGTTTTAACAATATTATGCCTCAGCTTCTCATTTGCACATGTGCATTACAATTTACAGATCACAGTGGATCTACAAATGCACAAAACCTTGACTAACAACCATATTATTGCTAAAATTGCTCTTACTTTTCCTTAGACATTGTATTTTATTCATATTTTTTCAGGTTATTCACATTTTTTGTGAAAGGATAGTTTATAAATGTAAATATTTTGAAACAATTTAGCTTTTTTACACTAAAACAAAGAGAATCATTTGGACACATCAGTATTTATAGGTTATTATGATAATATTTCACTGCCCTGACCCACTTGAGATCAAATTGGGCTCAATGTGGAACTTGAACTAAAATGATTGTTAATATTTTAAGTGTAATTTTTACATTTCACACATTCCTCCCACCCACCAGATTGTACTTTTCGGTGGACCGGTTTTGGCCCGCGGGCTTTATGTTTGACACCCATGTTCTAGGACACCTTTTCCTATTGTAGGTGGAGTACAGTTAATACAACATGCAAATTTACAGTAAGAGCCTGCAGAATATATTCAGTTTTCATTCTTTACACAGTTTGTAAACCAGTCTCTGCAGGGAGAGATTCACTGTCCTGCTCAAAACGTGCTCGCTCTTACTCACACTTTTTGTATATTTTCATTTTCTTTGATCAAGTGCAGTCTTAAATGATGAATTTGGGTGCAGGTTTGCTTTTTGGGTGGAATTTCTGGTGTATGTGTTCGTATATATGATAAGTCTAGCAGTATTTTTTTGTCACCCATGCAATGTGACAAAAAAGTCGTTTGTGGTCATTTTAAGTTCTGTTTTTTTTCTTGGAAAATGCAAAAAAAAAAAAAAATGGATGTATATATTAATTTTGCATCTAGTGAAATGACTTTAAGCTCCGCCGTTTACTAACAGCTGCCAACAAGATAAAGGGAGGCACCCTGCTTAGCTCCCTCTTTTTACACAAAACACAAATAAATAAAAGAAAATAGCACTGTTTTAGCTTAACTTTAGATGCATTTGTACAAGACAATCTCTTGGGGCAGCAAAGTGAAATATCTTTTGCATTGTGTCGACCACTGTTGAAGTTTAATGTGAGTTCTGAGCCGACCGTTCATTGTTTAATCTCCTGCTGCCTGCAATCACGGTATCACTCTGCCAGTTTCTGTGGGCTCTGAACCATTCTGTTTGTGTGTGGGAGCAGATTTGCTACAGACTGTGTTCAAATTAAATTGTCACATTTCTCTGCTGTCCTCACACTTGCACAGATATTCATTCTGTAGTTGAATCGCTATGAAAGACATAAACAAGAAAGCTAAAACATGCTCGTCAGGGAAGATTAACAATGCATTATAATTAAAAACCTGTCTGAATACTGGCCACCTCACTGCCAATGCTCAGCCATGACTCCTCACTGATAGTTTTCATTTCTTTTAATACTTGTCTCTCCACTTACACTTTGACCTCTCATTTTTGTGCCCATTCCCCTCTAAA
Organism: Apogon hyalosoma; assembly: GCA_037367295.1. Taxonomy (NCBI): domain Eukaryota; kingdom Metazoa; phylum Chordata; class Actinopteri; order Kurtiformes; family Apogonidae; genus Apogon; species Apogon hyalosoma. The sequence goes on from JAPQRP010000025.1 coordinate 19,946,419, forward strand.
CCTGAAGCTTTTTTGGTGAAAATACCTCGGTACAGCACATGCTCTTACCACGAAGAACACAATTAACACAGGAGAAAACAAGACTCATTAAAGAAAGGAGGTTAACGGCACTTTTCACGCTCCAGCAGACAGGTAATTAACACGAGGTAGTGGAGAAAACTACCAAGTCCTCCTGAAACACACGATCCAGTGGGTGTCAGCTGACCTGTCCACCTGTTGGCAGGTAGCTGCAAAACACAACAACAGCCTGTCTCACCTCATGTCTCCAGTCACCTCAGTGGATATTAAAAGTAAAGTATTGAGGCATATTCTTATTTGCTTTGCAGAATCTAATATTGTCTTTTCAGCTAATTAAAATACCTGCTATTATTCATGTGTGATATGGGCTAAATGCAAAACAGATAAGATAAAAAAAATCCTTCCATGGATAATGATGAGTTTCAAAATCATGCCTTTTACTTTCCAACAGCAGCAGTAGTTGCTGAAGAAACTAGAATTGCACCTATTTGATGTCATTTTCATATTGTCACCTTCTTAAAATGTTTGCTTAAGTCATTTTGTCAGAGTTTTCAAGAAACACAAAAAAATTTAAATTGAGTATTTGATGATATAGAATAGAATAGAATAGAATAGAATAGAATAGAATAGAATAATGGATTTAAAGTCCATGTTCAGGAAGGGTGGCGTTGACAGGAGACTGGTGCAGTAGTGTGTCCATGTTGCCAAAAAAAAGTAAGAAAACAAAACAGAACAAGAAAAAAAAAACAAAAAAACACACACGCACGCACGCACACACACACACACACACACACACAAAACATTTATACAACCAAGACAGGACATTGATTCATCCTACCTGCTCAGTTACACATTTTGTTGCTTTTGTACATTACATGCCAAATATCTTAACCCCCCCACAATACACACACACACACACACAGTGATGACTCATTGTAAATGTAAATATTGTATATTATTGTACATAACTATCAACTTGTCACTTGGTGTCGCTTCAATAAAGGTAAAAAAAAAAAGAATAGAATAGAATAGAATAGAATAGAATAGAATAGAATAGAATAGAATAGAATAGACTTTATTTGCCATTTGCACAGATACATCGCAGTATAGGTGCATTGGGATTCTTGTGCGTTTGCCTGAGTCACAGAGTCAAAAAAAAAAAGTCATGAACAAAAACAGAAACAAAACATAAACACAGCTAAAAACATATAAAAACAGTTATTGCACAGACAGACACAAATACACATTTGTAAAATAGAGTACTATATTTAAAAAAAATAATAGAAGTACTGGGAGGTAGAAGAAGTTATTGCACAGTAGAACAGGTTATTGAGCAGAAAAAAAGTCATTTTTGTCAAATTAAAAATGACTTAGCGAATTATTTTAGGAAGCTGATGAGATATTATGTTACACATGATAAAAATGACCATGAAAATAAGACTAAAGTTCACCAACTGTCAGATACCATGGAAGTCTAGAACGACTTAATAGAATGAATATCAAGATCATAAGTAAATTCTTCACCTGTCTTGAAGTAACAGAGCTGGTTTTCTCATGAGAACAGGTTCATTTATCTCTATAGTTTGAAAAAAACAGCTTTGTTATGTCAAGATAACAAAATAATGGTCTAAAATAATAATTTTAAACTCATTATTGTTATATTATTATGTGTTATAATAATAATTGAACATTATATCAACAAAAGAAAAAGTAATATTTATGGTGGTGTTTAATGTAATGTATCCTCAGAGTTTGCTGTGGTACACAGTATGCCACGATAATGAGGCAAACCTGAAGCTATGCACTGTTTATTGCAGTGACATTTTCCTCTTTTCACTTATGATGTTGATTAGAGGTTGGAGCGCCATACCAGCCTCTTATAGCAACTGTACTTCAGTCAAGGTCAACACAATTTATCTTGTTATCTAAAAAAAATCAGCCTTTTGTTTTCTTCACACAATGATACATTGGTCCATAATGAGAAAACAAGCTTCTTGATCTCGAGATAACACAATAATTAACTCATGATCTTGAACTGGCGTTAAAGAAAATAATAGCAAGTGCGTCCGTCCTCGGCTTCCATAGCAAGAAGCATCTCTTAGTTACGATTTCATTTTACCAGAGGAGAGAAAAATTTGGGCTCATTGTTTCCTCTCTCAGCTCCCAGACTTTGTCTCGGAGCCAGCTGAGATTTGGCGAGATGCGAGGCATTATTTAGCATGTCTGATGCCAAAGTATCTCCAGTACAGTAACAGACAGGCAGGCAGACAGACAGCCAGCCCAAGGGCATTTTCAGAGGAAAAAAAACAGTGTTTCATTATGTGAAGATGCCATAAATCTCCTTTATTGTGGCTCATATCTTTTATATTTCTTCTAATTACCCTCCTCTGTTAATGCCGTAATTATTCCAAGTGTCACAACATTAGCTGACTCGAATTGGAGCATAATGAGGCAATATATGCAGCTGAAACACAGAAAATCATAGTTTTGACTGTTTGCACAAATGAGGTCTTCCCTTTTTGATAATTATGTCTAAAGTGCAAGGAAAGAGAGTTCAACTACAGTCAGAGATGAGAAAAGTAAAAAACGGTCTGGAGAGTAATAAAATGCCCGAGATCGTGTTTTTGATATGGAAATAAAAACATGAACAATCCTTGACACACATAATTCACAGAAATTGTTGACATTTAAGTGGTTCAGAAGATCCGCCAAACTCTCAGCAGTGACCACCAGGGAACTGGTTTCAGCTGATGTGACTCCATTTTGTACCAACGGTTTCTCCTCAACAAGTGCATTACCTCTCAGTAGTTGTATACGTTGGTAAATGCTCACTTGATTGTCAGCGTGTGAAGGCGAGCAGCTGCGAGAGAGGCAGTTCCACTCTCTGGAGGGCAAAAAGGCTAGTGTTAATCATGATGGAGCAGAGCGAGAGGAATTAAAACTAATGAAGTCCTCAGAGACCAGCCTGCCCCAGTCTCACCCAGTACTGTCTTTGTCTCTGTTGGCTGTGGATGTAAGATTTATCTGTTTCTCTCAAATCAACATGAGGGTTGGAGTAGGTGTCAGGTGTTGCTGCCACCAACACCTGGGCAGTCAAATATGATCCTCATTCATGTTCACGTTGTACTAGTGAAGATATTGATGGAAAAACATAACCTTCACCTATAGGTGCAGGACAGAGGGGTGGTGCAGATGCTGCAGAAAAGGCCCACACCTCTACTGCCAAGTACACCACTGTACATTTAATGTATTTGACCTCATCTTATTGTAGCTTTCAGCTGTTCCAGGCCACTAGTGTACGCCAATAAAGTCATAATTTTCATTGTTATAAGTGTCTGACTGTTGTTACTCTTGGCTCTTCCTCTTCTCTGTAGTTGTAAGCTTGTCATATTGGGGCTGATTTAACATCATGAAGTTGGCAAGATGTGCTTTGCATTAGGCACTAGTATGATTACAGATTTAATGCAACAGACGACAGTGGATAGTAATAGTAATATAACTTAATTGCCAAGAAACAGTGTGGTACTCTTTCTTTTGTTGTTCTTCCTTGAGAAGTATCTAGATTTGTTTGTTGATCCATTTTGGCACCAATACACACTGAAGCTGTGTTCTCACAAAACAAGTACTTTGTTTCTCACCTCAGGCAAACAATTGAAGTGCAATTGTATGTAGCTCTGTAAATACAATACACACAGCCTTGACCAAAAAAAAAAAATCCCACACTTTGTGTCATAACATTTATTTCTATAATTTTTTTGGACAAGTAACACTGCTGAACCAGCTTGAGAGCGTAACAGTGCCCCTGCAGGCTTGTACTATAGGCACTAGGCATGATGGGTAATCACTTCTACCTCTCATCTTACCCTGATGCACCCATCATTCTGGAACAGGGTCAATCTGGACTCATCAGACCACATAACCTTTTTCCAGTGAAACACAGTCCGATCTTTATCCTCTCTATCAAATTGACAGTTGTTTAATAAATGAGAACCTACTCACTGTATCAGTTTGAGTTCAAGGACTAAGAAGCCTCTTTGTTGAGTTAAATCCAGGTGGTGACTGTTTTTTTCCAAGTTGTTTATCTTCATTAGTGTTAATGCCTGCAATATGTTCTGTGACAACAGGAAAATTAAAACACAAATAGGATTTCATGTTGCACATCTCGTTTCCCTCGTGGCCTTTTTAACTTGCATCTATTTTCATGTCCTTTGTCTTCAACATGACTGCAGCATTTCTGAAACTCACTTTTAACTGTTTAAAGTGAATAGAATATTGCTCAACAGTAAATAAAACCAGTCTCTGTAGAGGAGAAAGAAATGCTCTTGAGGAAGTATTGATTTTTTGGGGCCTTTTTTCCTCTGGCACTGCCCACACAGCTCACCTGATCAACGGGACCTTCCACAAACACTTGCAGGAACTGTTCGTCCCCCTGGTGGTGCGCTACATCGACCTGATGGAGTCGTCCATCGCCCAGTCCATCCACCGGGGCTTTGAGCAGGAGACATGGCAGTCTGTCAAGTAAGACAACAGGTCTACATACCTCATGCACATCACAACTCCTACTAATTACTAATAACATATTATGGATGGTCATGGAATAAGAGATTAGCCATTTAGATGCTGAGTTTGTGAATCATTTACAGTAACTTTTGGTCTATTTTTGTTCCCACTGGACAGAAACAGGCAAACTGTCTCCAAGGTTTCTAATTTTCATGTTATGCTAAGCTAACTGTCCACTGTCCATAGCTTCTTTTTTCTATGCATGACATGGGGTGGGACACTGTTAAAATAAATACATACAGTATTTATCTACCCACTGACTGTAAAATTGCTAACTATCTGTGACTTTGGTAGAACTTGGTTTTAGATTTCAACTGTTTGGTTTTTTTTCATATCATCCAACCTTTCATTGTGGTCCTGTAAACTGTATTTTTTTCTTAAAATGGAGATGGTTTTCACTCAATAAGTGTTTATGTGTTCAAAGAAAAGTTTTTCACCATCATGTGTCTGAAAATGTCTTGTGTGATTGAATTCTTAACTGTATGTACTCGGTCAGTTTCAGTGTCACCTCCGCTGTAGAAAACTGTTTCTTATTGTCGTCTTTACCTTCTGTTTTTTTTTTTCTGTTTGACAGTTTGTTGAAGTGAGCTCCTCTCTACTGCATGAATCTATCAGAAACAATTAAACACAAACCTAACAGGGCAGCAGCAGAACAAAAGGAGGCAGAGCTGAATGTACAACACACAGCAAGGACACACACAGCCAGGAACAATGTGCCGAGAGCGGCACTCTTTAACAAAAAAAATGAAAGAAACGAAAGAAAATAGAATGAATAGATGTGAGCAGTGACTTTCTGTCTTTTATTGGCATTTTCTATTCATCATTTACTGCAGGCAGAATAAGTGGATGGTATTATATGTTACTAGTCTTCTGTGTGCGTGTGTGTGTGTGTACTATGCTAAAGGATGGCCATGGTCACTGTCACTATTTCTTCTCTTTCTCTATGTCTTTTTACCCTTTTCCTTTTTCTGCGGACGCTCAACCTCACTGCGTCTTCGATCCGGCAGGTCATTAACTAACAATCTAGCAAGTGTTCCTCTTCCTAAAGTTCCCAGCCTTCCCCTCACACTGCCGCAGATGCCCAGCTTTTCTCCACCCGCCTGGATGGGACCGCTTAGTGAAAACACCACGTATGTATGGAGTCTGTGACAGTGTGTGTGGGGGGGGTGGGGGGGTCGGAAGCATCACTGTGGTCCAGATTAGGGGTCTTCACTCCAAAAGGACCTCCGTACCAGAGTCCTGCACCGGGTCGGGTACTTGCAGGTACGTGTGGGGATGGGTTAAAAAAAAAAAAAAAAAAGTCAAGAATTTTCGTGGGTACAGGCACAGGTAAAATTAAACGAAACGTAGGTGGGTAGCGGGCAAGGTAGTGTAATAAAATAAAAGAAGATTCATGGATGAAAATAATTGTCAGGACCGTTAATGATGATGATCATCTAATTTCACTGTGGTTGATCCACAGCCGGTTTGTTTTATTGCGAAGTGAGCTTCACCTCTGTTTATATCCAGCCACAGACGTCATTGAGCAGCACATATTAGATTTATTGATAGTGTGTGTTTTAGCCAAAAATGTATTTTATTGGTTGGTTTATTTGATGGGGACAGTGCATATTAATGAACACTCAGTACAAATAAAAGAAGATTCATCAAAAAATAAAGCCCTTAAAAGTGAGTTCCTGTGTAGACAATGTGTTTAACCACAGGTCAGGTCGGGGGTCTAATGTACACAGGTACAGTGCGGATTAGACATGAAAAAAATGCGGGTAGCAGGTCGGGCTGTGGTACTCAGCTTTGTGGGTGCAGGTTTGGAAAAGTGGACCCGTGCAGGACTCTGCCCCAGACCGTTATCTGAACCCAAGACCATGCCCGTTTATCATAAATATAGAACAGGGTCGCTCATCGAGTCTAAGTGGCTCAATAAAAGGTTCATACAGTAAGAATATGCAAGTGCTATACAACACATACATTTACACTTACAATTATAACTAATCAGATTCTCAATGATATGATTATTAAACAAATTTTGCTGCTTTGACATTTATTTTTTTCAGAAATGTTGTAATATTAAGCAATGTCAGCAGGTGAGGAAAAAAAAAAGAAAAATAATTAGTTTGATCAACAGCAAAAAATATGCTATTCTTATGAGGGGTGGGAAATTGTATATATGATTTTCTGCAAGTGTGAGTCAGTCAGTCACTAAAAAGTCTACATCTGCAGTAATTTTTCACTAAGATACAAACCTTCTTGTAAATGTTTACACAAAAGAAGCTTGTCTGCAATCAGCTGTGTAAATACATGAGCACTTTCATTTTGTCAAATTAGTTCTTTAAGGATAAAGGCTGGCGAAGCCTGCCTTAGTCTCTTATTACTTGAGATCCATTTTAAGGTACTTTATGTGAGTATCTCCATTCTACACCCTCATTCCTCTACATTTCAGGGGAAAATATAATAGAGCTTAAAAATCCTCTTAACAGTTCTTTTGAATATTTTCAGATCAACTATCAGGTGGCATTATTGTTATTGTACAAATTATTTTTCTTGTGAAAGGCTTTAACCTGAAAACATCACTAAATAATTTCAGTAATGCTTTGGTTCCTCCAGAAGTAGAGCTACACTTTGATAGAAATTCCACCTTTGTCTTGTTTTTAATCTATTTTTGAGTGAAGCCACATCAAGATGCAAAGAGTAGACGGAGCCAGGCAGGAGATCAGAATCTAAAACATATATAACATCATTACATCCTCAATTAACAAAGACAACATCAAAATACAGATATGATTGAATGGTAATAATGAGGATTTTAATAAACTAACAGACAGGGACCCAAATACTTGATCCATGTCATCTCCTCAAAACCTAACCAAAATCATAACAAAAAAATAATAATAATAAAGAGAAAATACTAATTCAGGACCTTGACAAAATGCTGTTGCTGAAACACTCCTGGTGTGGCATGCGCGGGATGGAGCTTCATTGACTGTACATGGAAATGGACTTTTCTTTCTTCTAGTACAGAATCTGCCAGTTATGGTTTTACTTCACATCTCTTTAAATGTTCAGTAAAACTGTACGATATGTTAAACCTCCCGCAGTATTTGTAGTATATAAACTGTTTACATCGTGCAGAGACCTGTCAACGTTTAATACAGACCCAGTTGTTCTAATCACCTGGGTCCGTTTAGGTCAGGTCTGTGGTCTTTGGGTTTTGGGTTTTTTTGAAGTTCCTGTATGAGTGAAGACTTCCAGCCTGGACCATCCTCATGTTGTCCTGAATGCTGCACACTGACATCATCACATCGGACCCCCCCCGGCTGCTCCATCTCTGTCCCCTTGTGTGCATGTTTGTCAAACTATTCATGCCTCAAAAGAAAGTTCCACTCACAGTTTAGATTTTTACTCCTTGCATGGCACGTTGCATAAGTTAGAATGTTTGATTGTAACATTTGGAATCCATAAAACATGGTGTTGTTCAGTCATAATCTCTGGAAACAAAGTTAAGCTCCTTTACTCTCGTCTGAATGAGCCAGGCTGGGCACGAGAGGGAGGTTTTGTGGTTTTCAGATTGTTTCGGTGACACTGTGGCACTTTTGTCAGCGGGGTGCTGTCTTCATGCAATCATTCCCTGTGGGACTTGATAGTGAGGATTTTGTGATGCATCACGAGTCCTGGCTCTGTACAGTGTGCACCTCTGTATGAAAAATATGTTATAATAACACATCACATCGGTCTTCTGTTGCAGCTTTCAAGGAATAAATCTGCCAGACATCTTGTAAGTTAAAGGATAATTTCTGTTTCCACCTGTGAAAACATTTATTTTTCAAACCAGATCTTGTTCATCTTCATCTTAGCCCCCATCATACCTGCAAGAATAAAAGAGAAAATCAACGTGACTGTCCTTAATTTTTCACAGTTTTATGTTTTTATTTTGTATTTTCAGTCTACTTTTTTGTATAGCGTTAATTTTAAGGTTTTAATTCTACTGAAATGAAGCCAGACTAATTTATGTAGCTTTGTAAGACTTTGATTATAATCAGACATTACACATTTAATACAATTTCACATTTATGAGGATTTGATATTTAAAAAGAGATTTAGTTTTTTCAGTTTGCAAGTACAATCTCTACAGGTGTATTCATTTATATTTCTGGTTAACTGAAATCATTTATAAAAGCTACAGAAAGGTGACAAATGCCTCCAGAACAGCTTAAATAGTCCAGAAACTCAGCTGGAACTCATTATTCTCAGGAAATATATCCTCTGATTTGGTGATTTGAAGAGTGCTGTCTTGTATGTCTGTCCAAAATGTTTCAGGCTTTTCCTTTAATTTATCACTTGCCTATAATTTTCATTACTGGTCCCTGGACAGAGGCCACTAGTTATCAGATTGAAATAGCAGCGGGGCTGGGGGGGTAAGACATGTTCACAGGGTGGTGTGTGATTACAGTACATGCATTTTTAATCATTTATACAGTAGGTAAATGGGTTCATCAAAAATCCTTATTTTCATGCCTTTATATTAATGCCCTTTATTAATTCACTGCCCTAGTGTTCTTAACCCATAAAGACCCAAACAGCCACTGGCAACCTAATGAACCTACTGATCTAAAACGTTTAATAACTTGTGAACCACTCATCCTATCAATACATACACAAATAATTGGTGTAAAATGCAGTTTGTCGTCTTTTCATGGTCATTTGGATGTTCAGAGGCTCCGTAGTGAACATGGAAACATCATCTTCTACGACGTTGATTCACTAGTAAAACCCATGGAGTTGGATCAGTGACAGTGGATGAACACACTTGTTTTTCCATTCAGTTATTGGTATCTTTACTGAAAAGATCACTTTTTCTTCAGTTTTTTGGTTTTTAATATAATAACCCTCAATTTTAATCTGAGCTTTTTTGAACATCTACTTGACCAGTGAATTAAATATAGGAAAATACCTGATTTTCACTGAAAAACCGCAACATATAGAGGATAATATTGTTATAAATGGTGATCAGTTGCTCAAGACAAGTTCAATATGGAGAAAACAAATATTTTGGAACTGCCACAAAAATAGCACTGGGTCTTTAAGACGTACTTCTTAAAACATATTAAAAATTAAAATGAAAATGATTCACTACCAGTAAAATAACTGCTTCTAAGATGTAGTGGAGTAGAAGAATAAAACACTTTTTAAATCACTTTTAGTCCATTTATTGCTTGTTTCATTGCTATGAAGAGCTTGTGGACATAAGGGCAGTTTGTTTTTACAAGTCCAGTTTTTAAGAACTCAGATGTTAGGGGTGACCCTGTAAATCTACCCCTGGAAAGCACATTCTTTATTGTTTGTGGCTTCTTTTTCTTGCTGCTGGTCAAAGTGTCTTGAAGATAAAACAAAAATAGGGTTTCGGTTTCAGTTGATCATGGTGAGAGGGTGAGAAAGTCTACAGCATAGGTGTCAAAAATATGACCCGTGGGCCAAAACCAGTCCACCAAGGAGTCCAATCTGGCCTGTGGGATGAATTTATGAAATGCAAAAATTTCATTGTTAACAATCAGTGGTGTTAAAGTTATTTTTCCTCAGGTTTCATGTACAGAACAATTTGATCTAAAGTGGGTTGGACCAGTAAAATCCTAACTATAAATCATAACAACCTATAAATGATATAACCTTTAATGACAACCTCAATTTTTTAGTGTAAGAAAAGTAAAATTACATGAAAATCTTTATATTTATAAACAAAAATGTGAATAGCCTGAATATTCTGAAATGTCTAAAGAGAAATAAGTGTAATTTTACCAATATTCTGCCTGTTACTAAATGTTTTGTGCCTTTTTATGATCTCTAAATTGTAATGTACATGTGTAAATGATAAACTGAGGCATAATATTTGTAAAATTGCACTTATTTTGCTTTAGACATTTCAGCTTGTTCATGTTATTCTGATTTGTAAGGTAACTTTGTAGATGTAAACATTTTCATAATGTAACTGTACTTTTTTTCTTATTATTTTACTGGTTCGGTCCACTTCACATCATATCAGCTGTATGTGGCTCCTGAACTAAAATGAGTTTGACATCCCTGGTCTATGGCTTCAAGAGTCAAGGCTTGTTTTTGGGAGTTTTTGACACTCACCCACATTTAACGTTGCAGTTTTTTACCATATTCACGTATCTAGAAAGTTTTTTTGTTTTCTTACAGAGGCCAAGGTGAAGCATAATAATATTTTTCCCGTTGCCTTTCAGTATCATCTGGTTTAAGCTCCTCCTTTCAGTGATGCCAGTTAATGGACATAAACTTCCATGGCCATATGCTCATTTGTGATTTGATTTTGAATAAATAACTTTGCATGTTGGTTGTTTTTTTTTTTTTTGTTCTACTGCTTATTTTTGAGTAGATATCTCTCATGTACTGACTTTGTGTTGAAATACATGTCATATTGGACATTTATTGTATTTTATAGCGTAAACTATTCATCAGACGCACTGACGGTAAGAACAAACTGTGAGGTCAGTGATTGATCCCAGGGTGATTCTTTGATCCGGCTCAGTTTTTCTGTATGTGTTTCTGTGTCTGTCGGTCTTTTTAAAGCGACTGAACGTGCAGCAGAACTGGCAGCGTTGGTGGCCATGTTGGGGGGGTCAGTGGTGGCGTTGGTGGTGGTGGGGGGGTTCTCAGGAGACTGAAGGGTGTGTTTCTTAAAAAGGCTCCTCATTCTGACTCCCCCAGTCTTTCCCACAACAGACCACACTGTTCTTCTACCTCACTTCACTTCAACGATCCAATAAAAAAAGAGAGAGAGAGAAAAAAGCTGGCACTTCATTAGTGAGCACAGACGGGCGAGTGGGATCGTCCCGTTCCCCAGGGAGCAGGGCGGAGCGCGCTCAGAGAAGAGCACCACTAATTAGACATGAGGGGGATAGCCACCGAGCATTTAATTGCACCACAGACTCAGCCCAAAGCGTTTATTCCTGTGCGCCACTTGTTAAGGTAACAGTCTTTTAAAGGCGAAGTGAGAAAAGTGAGGGAGTGAGTGGCATTTGTTTTAACCCCCCTGTCACCCTCCTCCTCCACCCTCCACCCTCCTGTGGCTGTCATTCTAGCCAGGCGCTGTACACTTGGATGTCGGTGGCGGCGAGTGTTGCCATGTGTTGCTGTGTAACCTGTGCACAGGGGAGAAGGCGGGGAGATGTCCATCTGTCTCTGATTCAGAGTTTTACTGCCTGAAACCATCAAAACCTGTTGAGGAAAAGTCCACAAGACTTCATCCTTACTCTTATGGCGCTGATTTCTTTATCTTTTATAAAATAATGTAACATGAAGTGAGTGAGTTTTTCAATTAACGTTACTCACCTATCATACAGTTGTGGAAAAAAATATTAGACCACCCCTTGTTTTCTTCAATTTCTTTCTCATTTTAATGCCTGGTACAACTAAAGGTACATTTGTTTGGACAAATATAATAACAACAAAAATAGCTCATAGTTTAATGTCAGAGCTGATATCTATCCATTTTCCATGTTTTCTTGATAATAACCAAAATCCCTTCAGTTCTTATATCAATATCTATGTCACTGCACTGACAAAAACAGTGCTTTTAGACATTCCATGTTTTCTTTTCTGTCAGTTTTAATCACATGATACACACAGGAGTTAGTACTTGATTGCATAACCATTGTTTTTGATGGTCTAATAATTTTTTCCCTGACAGGAGGAGTTGATGTTTGGTTCCCAGTCTTACTTCCTGCAACTCTACTGACGTCTTTGATTCTTTTTGGTCAAATATGTAGCGATTTAATGTTTTTGCTCACTAGTTATGTTCATACATAGTATAGCAGAGGCAGTCTGTCAGTCTTACAGTACACAGATAGAATCTACTGACATGCTGCTACTTCCAACCTCAGTTTTTAACTCAGATTAAGCACTGCAGAGCCCTGTCACATTCATCGTTGTGTTTTGTGTAGCTGAGTTGGTTAGTGTCTCTTGATTTCAAATGTGTGAAAAACATCTATATTTTCAAATATAAGTCCCTTTTTTGACATTCATCACCCTATGAATGTTGACCAAGCTTTGTTGAAGTTCCAAGATTTTATTCTTAACTTTGAAGGTTTTTTTGTTTTGTTTTTTCACTTTTTGTACACCAAATACATCAAATTGTCTACAAGATCTCAGGATTCCTCTTAGATATTTCAAGACAATGATTTCAATCCATGTCCCCTAAATGTGGAATTATCTTCACTCACTATCTTTAGATGAATGTCTCGGTATCTTGACGTCATCGCAAACAAGGGAATCTTCAATGATTTTTGATAAAGTTTTGAATGAAAGAATATGTCTAAATGGCAACTCCAGTTATGTTTTTAAGAATATAACATCAGCCGCATTATGTTCTTTTACAAAACCATAAATGGAAGAAGGATCATAAAGATTTTCACTATTGCTAAAAACCTTGACTTCACATTCTGACATGTGTATATGCATGCGTTTAGGTTTATGTAATACAAGTGCTTTGGTTATGGTTAAGAAAGGCTTGTTTAGTTTAACTATTTAATATGTTGTGAATTATTTTCATCAAAGCTTTGCAAACTTTTTCCATATTAATTATTTTCCCTACACAAATACTTTTAGAACCTAAAACAAAAGCCTTTAAGTTATTATTTAAGTTGGCAGCTCTGTTACAGGAAGCCAAACAAAATAAGTCTTGCGTGAACAATTAATATCAATGTTTAAAATGAAAAGTTGTGCTACTTTCTTAATTAAGAGCAATTAATATGTTGAAATAAAATGCCATGTGGGTGGAATTATATCTCTAATTTTGTTCTATATGAATGTTATTTCTGAGAGACAAGGTTGGATATAAATGGCTGTTTTTGGAGAGGATGTTTAAACCTCAGTCATGTACAATTTTTCAACTAAGATGCGTTCTTACTTTTTGCAGCAGTTGGAAAATTGTCTTATATATAGAAAAAGTGAAAGTGTCACTTCTGCAAATGCTGTGAATATTGTCTTTAATTTGATATAATTCAGTAGAAATCATCTCAGTTCTTCAGAAAATCAAAAGAGACCTAATGCATGTTTTCCCTCCTCCCTGCAGTAATGGCTCAGCCACCTCTGAGGATTTGTTCTGGAAGCTGGATGCTCTGCAGATGTTCGTACTGGACCTTCACTGGCCAGAGCCAGAGTTCGCCAGACATCTAGAGCAGAGGCTCAAACTGATGGCCAGCGACATGATGGAGGCCTGCGTCAAGAGGTCAGACTGGGAGTCCATATATGACTTCTGACTATAAGGAATTTGGGATTAAATTTGGTGGGACTTAGTTTAAGTATCTGTAAATTGTCTTTTAAAATCTCAAATTTCCAGAAGCTCAAATCCATAGTACAAGGTGTGTGCATGAGTCTTGAAAATCTTTAAAACTATGGAATTTTGAAACGCTGTTTTCCAGACCTTGAAAAGTCTTGACTTTTGTGTGAAAATGTGATTAAAGTATGGAAAAAAGTTTCTCTTATAGTTGAATTTTGGAGTCTGCTCAAAGGCACATCATCTTGTAAGATAAAAAAAAATACATGAGGAAAGCATCTACAAAACTTGATATGATTTTGCTAACCGGTGGGTACTGGAATGATAACCAATCAAAGTTCATGTAGCCTATGTGTTCAATGAGGAAGTTGTCATTTGTCATGTGTCTGAATCAGGGATGTAAATATTACACCTGTGGGAAGCAAACCACCACACGCTTACGCGAGAAGACGTGACATTCATCTGTCTACATTAATGCTTTTATACTTCCGGCTGTGCTCTAGTGAAACTTATTCGTGTGATGTTCATGCACTTTTGTGATTTTCATATGCTTTGAAAACATTTCTGTCAGCAAAACATAATTTACTGTGAATTTTGCATTCATTAATTCATAGAAATATTAAAATAAACTTTTCTACTCCACACAACAGGTACAATCTCAACCAAAAATATAGGCATGCAAGTGTAAAAGTACATAAAGCCAAGGTCTTGGGAAAGAAATTAGCAGTTTTGAAAAAGTCTGGAATTTTTATTTGGATAAAGAGCAGGCACCCTGAAAGTAACCCTCTTTTCTGTGGAGGTTGTGATAGTTATCTACTGGTTACCCCGCCCCCCAAAGGGGAGGTGAGGGTATTGTTTTTGTTTTGGTTTGGTTTTTTGGGGGGGTTTTTGTTTTTTTTTTGTCTGTGTGTGTGTTTGTTTCTTGGTTTGTCAGCAACTTTATGCAAAAACTACTGGACCAATTTCCACAAAATTTTCAGGAAGGATGCGAGGTGGTCCAGAATGGATCCCATTAAATTTTGGTGAATGTAGGTCAAAGGTCAAGGTTAACAAACATGTTTTCACAATGATAAGAGAGAGGACAAATCAGGTAAGGCAGGGTTTGTTGTGCCTGGCACCACTTGTTCTTCAAGTGAAACTGTTCTGACCTCTTTTGTCATCTACCACAAACTGTCTCTAAAATGTCTCAGAGATGAACAGAGAAACTAATTAATTTTGAGCGTTTGGCATTCACAACCATCCCACCAGAGCCTGGTAGGACTGTTATTAGCTTGTGTTTTTATGTGTCTTTGTTTCACTTCACAGAACAAAATCTGCTTTTGATGCCAAAATGCAGAAAGCAAGTAAGTCGACTGATTTCCGGGTGGCGCTGTCTGTCTGCACAATGTTCAACGTGTTGATGGACGCCAAAAAGCAGTGCTCCAAACTCTGCGTCCTGGACACCGGTCAGGAGGTAAGACAACAGTCACATGATTGTTCACAATGCCTATCATTTTAAAGTTTAAACACAACATGATAGAATGTAATTAATCCTACAATTAGTCGCATGTACAGTCAGTTCCTCTCACCACATGAGCAGAATTCATTCTTATTTATGGAAACACATGGACGGTCTTGGCTGAATCTGAAGCTAACCCAGTAAATGTAGAGAGATGTTTGTGTTTTTCAGTCACCATTAGAGAGGCCCTGTGTAAAAGCAACTCCTAAAACCTACATCCATCTTTTATTTTCAGCCTCGGGTCAAGTCATCTGTCAGATCAGCCACTAAAATGAAACTTTTTTCTTCCAACCATCCACCAGATGCTGAGTTCAGGTGTATTTGTGTTCACTTGAAACGGCCAAGCGCTCGACACAAGCTGTTAAATGGATGACCATGAAGCTTGTGTGAGGCAGCAGCCTTGGTGCTGCTGAGAGCAAAACCCTTGGCTGCTGGCCGTCTTGACAGAGAGCTAAGCTCGCTGTTCTCTTAACCTTCAGCTTCCTCTCTTCAGCAGCTTCCACAACTCAAAAACTCAGTCCCACCAATTATTCCTGCAGAGAATAAACTCACTAGTACAACTTGAAAAAGAGGTGCTTTGTACACCCGCTTCACACTGACAGACAGACAGACGGACTGGTCCCAGGTTTACAGATTTATTAAATAAGCAACACCTTTACCAGAACGAAATATTGTTTGTTTCTGCAAATTACTGACATTATGAAAGATCTGTTACTGTCTCTGCTTTTCCTCAGTAGGTATCTGGTTTTGTCCATGCCAGCACAGTGTCTGTTTAGTATATAGCAATAAAATCAATTTGGTTAAGTTTAGGAAAAGATGATGCTTTGGACTTTTTGCATTAAACCTGATTACTTTCCTTAAACTGCTAAAAATGCTGCTGTTTTGGTCACACATTTGTTCTTATAGTGAGAAGTTAAAACCTCATAACATTATATTCATGTATCTCGAAATGTTGATATAGAGCATATTTTTGGTTCAGATACTGAGATTATCTGTGGTTTGCAGAAACATACATTAGTTGTGGATGGTAGCGATGTAATGTATTTCATCTTAAAAAAAATCCAAAATATTACTCAGGGTCTGTATTAAGCTGTGATGTTTGGTTATTGTTCAGTACAGATCAATACAAGTTATAGACTAATTCATTCAAATATTACTGGCTGAACATTACTTTTACAGTTTATGAATTGCAGTGTAGACTTTAAGTAATACTTTTTGGTACATTTATGTTGTATAAACACACTGAATATCCATTTTACTTTTTTTCTCTTACATTGACAGATATTATCAATGGGTCAAAGGGTATATAGCATTCAGTGCATCTACAGTTTTTGGATAATTATGTTGGAGAATCACAGCTCTATGTGAAAGTAAATGTCATATTTTCAGAGATTTGGTTAAAAGAAAGACATTTGGTGGTCACATCCTGGGCTTTTGAATGTTTTACTGCCATTTTAAAAAAAATTTTATGAGCAACAGATTAAATGATTAGCCAAAAAAAAACAAAAACATGCAGATTAACCAGTGATTTAAAAAAAAAAAAAAAAAAAGAGAGAGAGAGAGCCTGTCTGTTACAGCTTTTCTGTTAAAATGAAGAGACAGTTTCTTTAATTTGACTTCATGTAACCAGGTAGATCTACTCAGGTGATTAATGAAGAACACTAAAACAGAACGCAGTGTGTCAAAACTTAAATAACTAAGAGATGGAAATTACCATCACAAGTTAAGTGATTAATCCTTACAAATTCAGCCAGAGGCCAAAGCCTTTAGCTGAATTTCCTTCTCTAACTCTTTCCAGTGGTAGAAAAGACGTCTGATTTGTGTCCCATCCAAACAAGTCAGACAGAGTATGCAGTTATCCCTTGTGTTCAGATTTTTATGGTTAGGTATTGAACTTTGTGAATAAGTTTATCAGTACAACAACGTTTACCTAAAAGTTCCAATTGAGAAGGTATAGCAAAAAGAAATGTACGAAGGGAAATCTGGAGAATGTGGTTGAAACAAGTTTGCTCTAATAGGAAATATTTAACATCACGTTGGATGAAAATGCCTCCAACAGTTTCTTTATCGTTTTGTTGCAGCATCAACATGAGTAAATGTTTTATTCAGTCTGTCAGAAGGAAATTCATTCAGCCAGAAAACCTCACACATCTCAATAACCTTGACGGTAAAAATGTTCGAGGTTTGATTGTCTAGATCGTCCCCAAGAGTTTTCAAATGGAGAAAAGCTTTTACATCTTGACTTCTTTCTGCTGGTTTTTTACATGTTTGATTTTTACAGCCCATAATGGAACCACAGCTGTTGAATTACATGATAGTGTGCACCAAAGTATTGTAGATTCTTGCAATTGCACTTTTTTTATTCAGTGTCATAATGAAAGCGCTCGTCTGCTGTTAGACAACATGAAAATGGTTGACTCAAGGTCACAATTCAGCAGAAAATGGGAATAAAAAGTTGTCCAAACTAGCGTCATCTTGTCGCCCGCTGCCTGTTTTGGTCCTAAAGAGACTCATTCTGTCAAATAATAACGACACAAAGAAAATACTACTAATATCTGCAGGACACTGTGGCTAATAAAATCCACGCTGATGAAGTATCTTCTTTTCTCTGCAAATTTTTGTTGGTAATTGAAAAGTCATTGAATGGATTAAAGTTCAAAAAGAATGGAAAAAAATTGCACAAAAAAGTGAAACTAAAAATCCTGTCATGTTTCTGACAGTGTTTTAGTTTTTGTTTCTACTACTACTGTAGTTTGGTCCTAATAACCGTCAAAGTATAAACAAAGCTGAGAGACTGTGACTCTAGTTAATTAAAATAAATGTTTTGACTCTAAAAGCTAATACCAACCACGGGAAAAAAAATATTTTTTATTTTTAAGATACAAGATCTTGAAGGTAATTTGATCAAACTATGTATAGATACAGTCACTGTTGCCAATCTTTACATGATGACACATCTGTGCATCTTTTTGTTTTTAGATAATTATTGCATTAAAAAAATAGATGGCCATAATCTATATTTAACAGATTAAAAAATGCTGCTATTTTTCCTTTAAAGATATGCTTTATTTTAACCCATGGAAATTTTTTTGAATAATTTACTGTGAAACATTGATTATATACTTTATTTTTGTAAGAGTTATTTCTCTGTAGACTTTAAAGATTCATATTTTTTCAGCTGACCTGCTCAAACAGATTGTCTGGGTTAATCAAGTGTTTTGTAGTGGGCTGAGGTTTCTTGTAATTTTGTGGAAAAAAAAAAGTACCGTTTCCAGCACTTTCATGTTTTCAGAATCATAGATCAGATGTACAACAGGCTTTCTCCAACTTGCAAATAACAGGATGTACACACAAATGAGATAAAACAATAATAATAATGTGAAAATACTTAAAAGACTTACAATAGTATCTCCTAATGAAATCAAAGTAGTTTGTGCTAACTTTTTTACATAGAAATTAAGCACTGCAGTTTAGCTACGACATCTTTGGTCCACAGCCCAGTTCTGATCCTGGTCCCTCAGTCCTGAGTCACTAATCGCTCATTTGATTATAATTAGACCCAATTAATAAAGAATCCCAATTACACCATTCAAAACAGGGGAATGTCATTAAATGTGATCAGCTGACTGTGTGTCCCTTCTTCTCTTTGTCTCATGTCCTCCCCATCCCTCATGTCCATGTGTCCCGCCTGTCATTGTTTGAATCCCAGATTGACAAACAATGGGTAAGTCTCACTGCCTCCATATTGCCTTTCCTCCAGGATCACATCCTGCATTTTCCCTAAACTGTATTTTTTTTTTTAAAAAAAGACACAATTTTTAAGTTTTCAGCTTCAATTTCACATCATCAGTGTCAGAAAAGACATTTATATTTGTATTGTTGTTAAGAGGAAACATTTAGCATCACTTTTTGCTGAGTAATGTCAATTACTATACATTGTTTAGTTAGCTGCTTATGCTAACAACATCCTGAGTTAATACTAGTCATTTCCCTTGATTATAAATCAAAAATGTATATCTGATTCATAGAGAAGCCATTTATTTATTGCATAAAACTTACCAGGCAAAATCCCATTAAAGGTCACAGTTTATATATCCTCCTAAGACCCAGTAATGCATTTTTGTCCTCTGTAGGGGACAGGAGTTTCACAGCTTTACTTAAAAAATAAAAACACTATCCACTGCAAAGGACACTCCAAAAAAAAAAAAAAAATGAAAATGTATGTTAACCCCACAAATGTAATGAACTGCAAACGTAATAAAAATTTGCAGCTTTTAATGTAATAATCCCACAAATGTAATAACTTTCCCACAAATGTAATAATGTTTGCATACCACAAACACAATACCTCATTTTCCCTCAGTGTGCTCCTTCCCTCTCCATTGTCATCATAATCATATCCAGACATTTTATTTACATGGTTCAAGCATAGGCTTCTATTATACTTAATGAGAATAAATACTATCCAGTTCATAGTGAAGCTTTTATAATAAAACCTTTACAACATTCTTGCCTCTTCTGTTTTGTTCCTCCACTTGTATTTGTAATTAAACACCTATTAATCTGGAATCAGTACCATGTGGTGGAACTGTGACATTTGATCATTCTAAAAAGGCAGGTATTCAAAGGACAAGAATAAATGGGAAGAAAAAGAAAGATGAATGAATATTTATGCATACATTACTTAAATGTATGTGATGGACTAATTTATTACATTTGTGGGAAGTTTATTACAATTTTGGAAACTGAAGATTTTTACCATCTCACAAATGTAATAAATCACCACAAAAGTCATAATTATTACGTTTGTGGGAAATTAGGTATTATGTTTGAGATATGCAAATGTTATGACATTTGTGGGATTATTACGTTAAAAGCTGCAAATTTTTATTACGTTTGCGGTTTATTACATTTGTGGGGAGTTAATAGATTTGTGGGATTATTACATTAAGAGCTGCAAATTTTCATTACATTTGCGGTTTATTACGTTTGTGGGGTTAACAAATGTATCTGAAAAAACTGTTGCATCATGCTGATTCTAATCAAGCCGCTAATGTTAGCAGTAGCCATAGTTAATACTGGTGTTTCCCTCGGCTATAAATAAAAAAATCTGTATTTGATTTATTGATACTTAATCAAATTAAAAACTTATCAGGCTTACTAGATCACAGCTCCAAGTCAGTTTCTGATTCAAGAACAGTTAAAGTTTTTGAACTTAAAGTTCACATTACTCATATTACTGAGGCCTGATTTTACACTGACAGACGCCGCACAAATAGATACATGTCTCTGTAAGATATAGACTGTAAATATTCAGATTTGACCTTATTTTATTCAATAAAAATGGATAGAATTGTACATAAAATTAAATAAACATATTATATTGTAGATGATTAATCTTCTCTTGGTATTCTATAAAGTTTTTCCAAAAATGGAGTGCAGTATTTGTATTTTCAGGTGTTATTTTTGTGCAATCAACCATCCAGGTCTGGCCGCCCCATTTACCCAGCATGTGACCGATCCCAACCGCCAATTTGGGTTTTGTGCCACTACAATCCAAACATTGTCCATCTCTGACATCTCTGCAACAAATACACCAGTCACTACACTTTTTGCCTCTTTTGTTTGTTTTTTTGTTTTGTTTTTTTCATATGATTTTTTTTACAAGTTCAACAGGGAATAAACAGACAACTGCTGAACAATCTGCACTTGACAGTTTAATGTGGAGGAAATTCCTCTGCTGGATTAATGATTCTGCTTTTATGGACCTGGTTTAACTGAACGACGAATGAATGATCAGCTTAAACCAGTGAAAGTGTTAATCAGTCCCTGTCTGTGTAGTTCAGGTCATTTAACTAGCATCGGGGAATCTAAAACATCTCACAGCGCTGAAGTAGCTGCAGCTCAACTAGCAGATAAATGTTTTTAAAAGCAATAATTGTTCTTTTCAGTTGTGGCAAAGACCAAACAATTTCATCTCTTCCCCTCTCCCTTTTGTGGCCGCCTTTGTAGGGGGAAAAAAAGAAGCCAAAAACATGTTAATTGAGGTAAGAAGGGGAAAAAAACAGCTCTCCAGATTTGCCAGAAAGATTTGGTGCACTGAAAGAGAGCTGCCATTTTGTGGACTTTTGGAAGGGCAAAAAAAAAATGAGGACTGGCGGCGGTGACCTCCCTGGACCTGCAATTTGTCAACGATCTGCGCTTTGTTGATTGAAATTTTTAATTTGGGTGTTCTTTAGACGGCCAGTGAAAGGGCATTGTCGCCAAGAGATGAACTCCCATGCTGCTGCTGCATTCAGCGCTCAGCCCCTGCCTTTTTTTCCTCTCCTTCAAGGGAAAAGGTGCCATGAATATGTTTTTAGGAGGGGGTTAGGGGCAGTGTGTGCATGTGTGTCTGGGGGGGGCAAACGAGACATGAAATGGCGGATTAATTGAATCTTGTGTGAGTCTTTGGTCCTCGCAGCTGGACCGGTGCTTTAGAGAAATACAAGGCTGCTCTAATTGTAGGGAGACGCACAAAAAGTATCCTTCAGATTCCTTCGCGGACGGGAATGTCATTCAGCAGCATAATGGTCCTATTAGCTGCTTAACTCAGCGGCGTTACACGGATGGGAAGGTTTTTCACGCCTCGCCGTGTCGGGAGGGGTGTGTGTGTTGTGTGTGGATGTTCGTAGCCTACTGAGTGTCGGAGGGGTTTTTTTTCTCTCTCTCTCTTCTGTCTTTTACAGCACAGATAATCATGTTGTTCTGTATCAGGGAGGCGAGGAATCATTTTAGCTTTTGTGCTCTGTCAGTTTTGTGAAAATAATAAAATCCTGCGTCCTCTCTTCTCTCATGTCACCCCTCCACCCCCACTCCCCTTAGCAACAGTACCACTCCAAAATCGATGTCCTGATTGATGAGACGTTCAAAGAAATGATTTCCTCCCTCGTCTCAAAGGTAACATTTATCCTCCTGCTGTCTGGCTTTATTTACTGTTTGTCCTCAATTCCGATTGTGTTTTTTCATTTATTTAAGTTCCTGTTATTAATTGTTAAAGATTTATTTACTTAAATACTAATTTAAATAATTTCAGTTATTGATAAACGCAATATTAAATGTTTCTTGAAATGTTCCTTTATGTTGCATCATTTACTATTAATATATTTCGCTTTTCTTTATTTTTCTCATTTCCTTTCCTTATATCGAGGTTTTTAATTAGCCATCTATCTATATGTATTTACTTGTAACAAGCAAAATTTAATCTTTCGGTAAATGATTTTCATAAGGTGACAAAACATAACTGTTCTCTACAATGAAGAAAATAGATTAACTGTTCTCAAATACTATAAAAATGAAAATGTGCAAAGCTTCTGATAATAAACTAAAAAAAAAACCAAATTGTTGTTTCTCCCCATTTGTTCAGTTTGCCGCTGTTTTAGACGGTGTCCTCTCCAAACTCTCCAGATATGATGAAGGGACATTCTTCTCTTCAATCCTCTCTTTCACAGTGAGTAGCCACGTTTTTGTTTGTGGAAACAGAGAGCGCCGAGCTGTTTCTTTCACTGCTCACAGACAAAACCTGTTATTTGCTGGAAACCAGATCTTCCCGGCTGAACTTCAGTGTCATTCTTCTTCCTCTTCTCCTTCTTCCTCTCCTCTTCCCCTCTCGAAGGTGAAAGCAGCCGCCAAATATGTGGAGGTTCCAGTGAGTTTGTCCATATGCCTCTTGTTCTGTTATCCGCCCCATCCGTCACAGTCGGTTTCCATATTTGTGTCTCCATCCACATTCAGAGTCTGAGCATTAGGTGCAAAATAAAGCAGCCTGAAAATGCTAAGCGGCTGCACTTTGCATTGAACCTCATTCATGTGCTTGTTTTTTTTTTTGTTTTTTTTTTTAAGTTTGTCATCACACGGTGTTAAACATGTGTGACAGATAAAGAGGCTTTTTATTCCATCTGCAGTTCCAGTGCCAGAGATCACACAACACACCTAATTAATTGCACTCTTGTCCTTGGAGATGTGTTTGGCTGAAGTGTCAGTTTGTGGGCGGTGGCGACGTTCAGTGTCGAGTGGTTAATGAATGACAGCGGCGTGGCAAAGATCAGAGGCTGCACAGAGCGGTCGAACAGGAGGAGACGACGTGTATGACGCAGGAGTTAAAGTGTCGAGGTGATGAGGCGTTAACGTTTGGCGGCGTTCAAGGTGTGAAGGGAGGGAGGTTCAGTCTCCAGAATTAGATGTGACACAAAAAAGGTGACCCCTCATTACCACAGAGTGATTAACAGCTCAAAATTAACAAAGCACAATTCCTCAGCGATTTGAATTTTTGCACGTTTTATGTTTTGCGCGCATAATATGATTCCTGGTGTTTTTTAAAAATCTCCACTGGGACTGAAGATATTCTGAATTCAGTTTTTCCAAATGTCTAGGGCTTTAGTCCAATCGAGAGTAATATCACCCAAATAAAAAAAAAGAAGCATAAATTATTTTTTTCTTTTCTTTCTTTTTTTTCTTTGTGTTTCGGTATTTCAGAATTTTTTTTATCCTCTGCTCTCCTTGCTAAAAACAGTAAAGTTTACTTCATTCATTCCATCACTATCACCATTTATTATTATTATTATTATTATTATTATTATTATTATTATTATTATTATTACTATTATTATTATTATTATTATTATT
>JAPQRP010000025.1:20010846-20022515 GCA_037367295.1 Apogon hyalosoma
ACATGATAATTAAGCGACGATGTACATAGATGTTAAAACATACATGTACATGAGTCCGAATGTACAACAAACAGGAAATGAAGGTGAGGCGAGGCATCCGAAAGACGCTCTGACCGGTGCGCAGACAAACCTTGTCCTCCTTGTCTCACCTGCAGGACAGGAAGCCCCGCCCCCTCCACTGGCAGCCATACACCTATTGATGTCACTTTGTACAGTAGAGCTACAGTGATCGCCTCCCTCTTCGTTGTCATCTGCAGTTGTAGCGTCTTGTTTTAAACAGCGAAATCACCAGAATCCTGGCTAAAGATTTTTATTTTTCCTAGACTGGATGTTGGAAATGAAAGGTTCTGTCTGACTGTTTCACCCGTCTGTCACCCTACAACCTTGCTACATTTATGAATGTTAGTTCATTGTTTCATTTCTTTAAATAAATGTATATTTGGTTGAATGTTTAAACCATAATGAACGCCTGATGCCTCACTGACATCACCTAGAGGCAGCTCTGAGTATTGCACCCCACTGGCCTTAGTTTCTTTAACTTACCTTTGAGGATAATTCTGCTTCAGTTCAACTCAGTTTTAATTCCTCTGTTTTTCTTTATCTTCGTTATTCGGGTTATCCAAACAAATTATTTGCAGATCAAACTGGAAGTGAGTGCACCTAAAATTATCCTAATAATCCATCATTACACAGGAAACAAGAACTGGAACAAGAACATTAATAAACAGAATCAGAACTTGCAGAAATTTGCCACAGGAATGATTTTCTTGTTAACTAATTCCTGTGTGTGGATATTGTTTTAAAAAAAAAAGAAAAAGAAAAAAAAAAGTCATATTCCCATGGTGTGTGTAATCCAGGGTTTTATTAAATTAAATATTTAGGTTTGCTCTGGTTAAACATTTGAGCTTTAAGGTGAATAACAGCTGAATATTTCATGTCTCCGCAGATGAACTAGTAGATAAGAAAAGGCATTGCTTTACTTCCTGATTTGACATTTGTAGCTGAACCTTACTCCACTAGTGGTCATTTTGGGAAGTAACAATGCAAAAAATTGTGTAATATGTATTTCTAAGGACAAATCTCTGGACTCTGAGTTCCTTTAAAGAGATAAAGATTCAAATAAAACCACACTCAGTTCAATTAGTGTCTCACAAAGTTTGGAGACTGCAGCAAAACTCTGTGTTGTGGAGAATAAATGTTCAGAAACACGACTACATGTTGATGTAGTTGTACATCTGCTTCTGTCGTCTGTTCATTGTGAATCTTACTGTTGTGAAGAATATTTTGCGCTGTAGAGTGATATGGTCGTACTGCCTGATGTGCATCATCCAACATCAATTAAATTCTAAGAAACAGGAAGAAAAAAAACCTAAAACTGGACTTTTTAAAGAGGAACAGCCTGAAAGAACATGTTTCTAATCTTTTTAATCTGATCAAATGTGAGTGGAAGGACTGTTTCACTTCTGTTTCTGTGTTGTTGAGGATTAAAAAAAAAAAAAAAAAGAGTTTTACCTCTAAATTCAGTGTAGAGCTCATCTTAAACTCTGTGCAATAGCCTGCTGTTTGTTTTAACTGTCCGATCTGGTTTGTGTCAGTGCAGTTCAAAGGCCGAATGGACAAAATCTATATCAGGAGTATATTTATATTGTCTTATTGTGCACCTGTTTTGTTCAGGTGTCTTAAGTGTCACTATTAAAAGTGTTTTTAAAGCAGCTTCTTTCTAGTCATGATTTTTTTTATTTCTGGCTTTGCAATTTTCACTCATTTTGCTTAACAAGTGTACCCAAGGTTCTCTGATTTCATCTGTCTCAGTCAAATGATGACACATTTACATGTTAAAGCACCACTCACTGATGTTTAAAACATTTAGCAGCAAAACAAATAAGCTAAGGATTCAGAGTTCGACGGATCACATGCATTGGACATTTGCACTGCTGATCAATAGGAACCCATCTTTGCAGCTCTGGAAGTGCCACTCCATTCAGAAACAAGCATTTTTTTCTCCATTATTGCAAAATAAGGTCTGTGAGGGTTTTGAGGCAGCTGGAATGTTTTCACACTTTCTGTGCATTTCTCTTTGATGTGGACCCATCAGCAGAATCATCAGTTGGGGATACTTGAATCTTCACTGCACAAAACATGTAGAGTGGACATTTTATTCAAGTCGGTATGAGGACAGAACAGCTGAAATGGAAAAGGCACATTTTATTCATTCATGATTTTACACTGAAAGACTTGAAACAAGTGATATTGTAAAAATAAAGCCATCATAACATCACAAAATAAATATGAAAAGCCCAGAAGAACCAGTAAGTGGAGCCCACCAAAACAATTTGTCATTTTAATCACTGTGATTACTATAGAATTATTATTATTATTATCATTATTAATATCAGTAGTGGTAGAAAAACAGTTGGTAAATAAATGCTTAGAATAAAAATGCACCACAGACAAAAACCCTTTAGATAATTGTATATTTTTTATTTCAGCTCCCATATGGTTTACAATATATTTACATAGGTATGTATTCAGTATATATAACGTTATTGGTTCAAAATAGTGCAGCTATCCTACTCCAGCAGCAAGAAAAACACATAGTCTATAGCTTTCATAATAAATACAGTAATAACCATTTCCACTTCTAGGTTTATGTTCCTATACATGCAATTATTAAAAAAAAAACAAAAAACACTACTACTAATAATAATGATGATCATAGTGTATATACTCCATTACATTTACATTTTTCTAAACCAAGGTCAAACAGGGAAGATATGAAATAGAAGATGAAAATAGATGAATATGAAACGATACAAAATAAAAAGGTAAATATGAGTCAAAACCATAAGACAAAGCTTATTCGTGACTGTAAAGTAAAAGAGCACAAAATAATAAAAGTAACAATAAAAGAAAAATTCACGCAAAAAAAAAAAAAAAACAAAAAAACACAATAGGCCGCGCAACAGTTAAGCCTCTTAAATCCCGTGCGTGTGTGTGTGTGTGTGTGTGTGTGTGCGTGTGTTATCCCACTGTGTATAATTCACTGTAATGAAACTGTCATTGTTATCATTAATGAACGTTTGACTATTTGCCGGCGCATCCTGTGTGACCTCTGACCCCTTAAAGAGGACCATTCTAAACCCGCACAGCTCCACGGGCCTGGATATTAGACCTCTCACTCTTTAATACGCCGGTGATTATTTGTTTGGATATTCCATATAGTTTACCTTTATATTTCATTTGTACATGACGGATGAATCTTAATAACATGTATTTTACGCCAGTGTGCCACAGTCTGAATACATATTTCGTTGTCCAGCTGTATTTATTTATGCTTGACCTTTTAGGTGTTTATGAAGTGTGAAACGTATGAAAGTGGATGTGAATGATCATATTTATGTTTTGCTCTTTTATTTTTGCTCATGACGCAGGGATCATTTAATATAAATAGTCTTGTTTTTGCAGCCATCTTACTGAAAAGCTTAGATGAACATTAATCTGTATTTGACGCACAATAACAGTATTTACAATAGTGCCTGTTAAAGGCTTCAGTCGAGAAAAAAATGAATAAAAAGGAGGAGGTTATTGTTGGAACATTGACTTGACTGTATTTTCTGTCCGTGTTACTCAGCGGTCACTGAGAATTCTCTCCTTTTTGCTTCAGACCATTAAAGAGCAAATGCACTGAACCATTCACATCATGATTCCATCACACATGCTACATTTATTGTTGATTCACTTTCACTGATTCTTCGTGTGGAATGTGCGTCTCTGCCGCCGCGTCTCTCGTGCGTAAAAGAGTCGTTAACACCGAATGTAGTTAAAAGAAAAAAACACACACAGACAAGGTGTGATGAGTGGAGAGACCACATGTTTTTCTTATTTTTGCACATTTCTGTCGGTCTTTTCTGCCGCTGATGTGTATTTTGGTATCTGGTGCGTAAAAGAACAGAAAAGAGCGCGTCAAAGTTTGCGGTCCAGGAGACCCGAAGCCCACCCAGGCTCAGATCAATGAGTTGAAATCCATTTTCTGTTCGATACCTCGATGCGTTTTGTGTCTCAAGCTCTCCCATATGACAGCTCCGTGTCTCCCCTGAACCGTGCGTAAAAGGGTTGGGGTTTGTGAGCCAAAGATAAGTCCAAATCTGATCTAAAGCTCTGACAGCTCCTGACCCCGCGGCCGCTGCGCGTCTGGCGTGTTGCGATTCAAAAAAAAATGATGTCACGCGAAGCCACAAGAGGACCTGGGATTTACCAAATACCTTCTAGTTGAGCAGGAGTCCTGCCAAGTAAAGGACAGCCTCCTCCTCTCCTCCTCCTCTTCCAGCGGCGACAAGTGCAGAGAATCGACGGAGGAGAATTGAGCAAATTATCTACTTTTCCGCTCCCCTTCCTGGACAGTAACGATCGGCGAGGTCTCGGCTCTCCCCACGCCGTTATCGAGCGACCCACGGCCGCCCTGATTGTCCGCAATCAGCGTCAATAAACGGAGCGAGCGGCGCCGGTGATTTGGAGGGGGGGGTTCCCCGACAGATGATGCCCTTTCCAGCGGGCCGGTGAGGAGCTCCACCGACCCCCGGCTTCTCTCCAGCAGCTTCCTGTTGTTGTTGTAGCGGCGCGGTTGATGCGGAGGTGATGGACGGTCCTCTCCGCCGCCCAGCGGGTATCCTCGGCTCCCCCCCAGCTCCTGGGAGCCAGCCCGCGGGCTCCGACATGCTCACCTCCGGCGGCAGCAGCAGCAAGCCTCTCGCTTTCTCCATCGACCGGATTATGGCCAGGACGCCCGAGCCCAAGTCGATACCGCTCCCCAGCTGGTTCCAGTCCGCTCCCGTGGGGAAACCCGACGTCTGTCCGTCCTCCCTGCATTGCATGATCCCGTTGGTGCCGCTCGGGTACGAGCCGGGCCACCGGCTCAGCATCACCGGGCTGGACTCGGGACACTTTGACGCGTCCTCTCTCGCCGCTCCTGCAGACATTCTGGGCTTTGGTTTGAACTACAAGAACCAGCCTGAGGACTCCGCTGTGAGCCAGACCGTCGGCCAGTACAAACTCTTCAGACCCCGGGTGGTCAACCAGTCCTCCTTCCCCACCGTGGGCACCGTGTGCTACCTGAACTGCGGCGGGGACAGCGGCGCGTGTCCGCCTCCGGCCGGCCTGGTCAACCTGCACCCGATGGCCTCGTACCTGCTCACCGCCAGGCACAAAGCCTTCATGACGGAGAAGAGCAAACCGGGCCTGCAGCAGGCCGGGGAGCGGTTCCCGGTGTCCGGGGTGCAGGCCTTCAAAGAGCTGTCCCAGAGCCACATCCAGCACTACATGAAGGAGCGGGACCACATCCTCACCGACAAGATCTTTAAGGGTTCGGCGGCGGCGGCGGCTGCTGCTGCCCGGCTCAGCGGCTCCTGCCCCGGAAACAAACCCAAAGTTTTCACCTGTGAAGTCTGCGGAAAGGTGAGTCCGGATCAGGACACGTTTAACGGCTAAACACCAAGAAAGTCTCCAGAGTTTCAGTACAGAAAAATAGCGGACACAGTGGACTTCTGTTATGAGTCTGTTCTTATCAGTATGAGTGACTTCTAAAATATAAACCCAGTATTCAGATCATTTTACCTTCAGATTCAACAACAGTTTAGAAAGAGAGAAAGGCCTGTTTCCTTCTTTTTCGTTTTATCTGGAAAATATAACATGAAAACTAATTTGAAGTCCAACTTTCATGTAATCAGTTCAAAGTGTTTCTTATGCTCTTAATCTAATTTGGATGTATTTTGTTTGTTTTTCTTTTTAATCTCTTACGTATCCGGTTCGTTGTATTTTAACAAATATTCCAGCCTTTTCTCATATTGTAACCAGAACTAAAGACATGCGCACTGCGGGCCAAACACCTGCACTATTATTAAAATAAAGGATATTTTACAGGCAACGCGATGAGGGTCATTCTAAAAAGGATTTGCAGATCTGATGTTGTTCAATCTTTATTAATGTGAAACGACCCATTAATAAAGAGAGTCCATTAAAAACTCATGACTGATGACATTTAATGAGCCTTAATGTGTCCATTCAAGCTCCATGTTGAGGCTGCGTTTTGCGCTTAAATGACGCATAAGGTCTGATTAATTTTTTTTCTGTAAAATGTCCCTTTATTTCTTTCTTCCCCTTAACATTTAGATGTAGATTGTTATTTGTTCGGTGTGACTCTTTGCTAGTTGTTTTCTGTTTTATCTTACGGCTTGTTTTTTTTCCTCCCTTTCAGGTGTTTAACGCGCACTACAACCTGACCCGCCACATGCCCGTGCACACCGGCGCGCGGCCGTTCGTGTGCAAAGTCTGCGGGAAAGGCTTCCGTCAGGCGAGCACACTGTGCCGCCACAAAATCATCCACACTCAGGTACGAAAAAAAAAAAAAACAACACTGCGTTCACAAGGAAAAATGGAGTTTTCAGTTAGTTTATTAAAAAATACGCCTGTTTGGTGCGTAATTCCAATTTTATACAAACTGCCTTTCGCTTTCTTTCAAATTAAGATTTTCCTGTAGTTTTTTTTTCGTCATTTTTAACCAACAATAAATAGTTTATTTGTTTTTTCCATCAGGGTGCATCCTGCTGTCATTTTTGTTTTCTTTTGTTTTCTTGGATAACATATGCTGACATAGTAGATGGTAAAATGTGATCTTTCATAAAAAAAATAAATAAATAAAAAAAAAGTGTAAGTGTTCTTAAGTGTAAAACCTAGAGCCTTTGTCCTTCCGTTATGTTTTTGGTGCATAAGAAAAATATTATTTACCGATCATATATTACTTAATGATAAACAAAAATATTACTTTCTGATCATTTTGGGCTTTTTTTTTTTTTTTTCTGGTCAGAATTGTTGAAACTGTAAAAACCTGGAGCTTCAGTCCATTCGTTATGTTTGAGATGCATAAGAAAATATTATTTCGGCCTACTGATAATTTTTCATTTCTTAAAATCCTCAAAGCCTGAAAAATAAAATACAGAGAATAACATAGCTTATTTATTTATTGTTATTTAGGGGCCTGTTTGTTTATTTAAAGTATACGGCCTTGACATGCGCCAGTTTGTCATTTGTTTTACAGAGAAACCCAATAATAATAGTAATAATCATAAAATATTTCTGATTATTTTGCAGGAAAAACCGCATAAATGTAACCAGTGCGGGAAAGCCTTCAACCGCAGCTCCACCCTCAACACGCACACGCGGATCCACGCGGGATACAAACCATTTGTGTGCGAGTTTTGCGGAAAAGGATTCCACCAAAAAGGTAAAATTATCAACTCATTTAAATCTTTTTTTTTTTTTTTTAATAATTATTATTATTATTCTATTCTTGTTTATTCTGTAAAACCGGGCAGCAGCTGAAATCTGACATGAAAAGAAATTCGTTTAGGTTTCCTGGTTCAACTTTACGTGGATGATTAAAAATTATTTCTCATAAAATGTCATAATTTTAGTTTTCCTTGATAATGCGTTTATAAAGATTATTATAACTAAATAATTAGCGAATGATTTACCTCCCTGAGTAGAAAACAGGAAATGTGAAAATGTGAAAAGGCTTTAGTTGCAGTTCCGATTAAACCTGTGAGACGTTCAAGTTCAAACCCTGATTATGAAAAAAACATAAAACAGCAGGTTATAAGCATTTTATTTCATGTTTTCAGGTCTTGTTATTAATAAACACAAAGAAACAATCCTCCGTCACTTTATGCTTTATAAGTATAATTCTAAGGATGGACATTTTGATGAATTCTTCACTTCTCTTTTTTGGACCTGACACTGTCTGTGTGAAGAATATTTTTTGAGTATTGGTTTTGTAGAAAATGTTTATTTATCTATTTATTTTTGTCTCACTTTATAAATTTTTTCTAAAATCTACAAATATGAAGTGACAGGCTAAATGGTGACAATTTCAGTCCAGTATGACATGTTAACTTCAGTATGCGCAATGAGTGAGAAATAAAAAAAAAAATACTATAATCAAACAATATTATAATACTTTACAAAATAAAAGTGAAGAAAAATCCAGGGATAGTGAATAACACTGGTACTTGGGTACAGAGGCCTGTAATGAACCATAATAAAAGTGAGTCAAGGAGATCATACTTCATAATAACAGATTATTTTATTACATTTTACTCTGAATGAATGTGACGTCTGTAAACTAAAAAAAAAAAAAAAAAAAAGAAGACAAAAGCAAAATTCTCTGTATTTAAAAATGTAGGCTATTAAAGTCACCATAAAACCATAAAATAATCACACATAGAGTTTGACTGTTCAGCTCAAAACATGTGTCTCATGTTTCTTTTCCTGTTAGATGTCGCTCCTCTTCTGTCTACGTTACAGATTGGATGAGAATGTAGATTATTATTCTGATAATCCATCGACCGTTCTAGTGTTTTTGTTGTGGATTTCTCTTAAATGTGACCTCATTCTGTTTCACATGTTGGATCATCTTTTGACTCTTTGTAGAATTAAATACGTTTGTCATTTTTGAAAATATTCATTATTCACAGCCCTTTACTGGACACATGTCTCACTGTGGGGTGTTTATCACTTCCCCACTGCGCTTGTCTCATTAAACCCACAGTTTTCACATAAAACCAAAGTTTTTTTTGTTTGTTTTTTTTTTCTTTTTATAACGTGTCTTTCTCGCCCTCTTTGTGCAGGAAACTACAAGAACCATAAGCTGACGCACAGCGGGGAGAAACAGTTCAAGTGTTCAATCTGCAGCAAAGCGTTCCACCAGGTGTATAACCTCACCTTTCACATGCACACGCACAACGACAAGAAGCCCTTCACCTGTCCCACCTGCGGGAAGGGCTTCTGCAGGAACTTTGACCTGAAGAAACACATCAGGAAGCTGCACGACCCGGCCGGAGCGCAGTCGCCCCCGCAGGCCTGAGACACAGCTCTGACCTCTGAACTCTGACCTGAGCAGTGACTTTGGAGCCTTCATCACAACATGCCCCCCCTCCAAAAAAAAAAGAAATATCAAAGTCAAGTATCCATGCATCAGATACACAAACCGCTGTAGGTGTAAGAAGGTGATTTATTATTTAAAATGGGAACATGTGAAGTGTCACATCCTCATGTTTCTGTAGTACATCTCTACGCTCTAAATTTCCAAGTTTGAGTAAAAATATGACTAAAACCCACTCTGCAGACAAAATGACATCTGATAATAATAATAATAATAATAATAACAATAATGTGCTACATATATATTTGCTTGCTCCTTATGGCATTTCAGTTTCTTCAAATTTATAATTTATTCCTAATTTCCCCTAAATTCTTCTTCTAAATGACTTAAAGTTATCTTCTGTTCCGTCTTGTGATGTCTAAACTCTTTAAGCTACACATTAATTCTCCCTCTGTCCCCATTTCTGGGCTAAATCGTCTGTAAATTTGATCTAAGACAAAGAAGCTGAGAAAATAGTCACATCAGAGAATAAAAAAGAAGCTATTTTTGGTTCTAAAGTCTCTAAAGGATGTATTGATAATGTGACAAGGCTGTGTTTTTCACTGTATTGTTGCTGCTGACTCTGTCTTTATGATCCATTAGTATTTTTCCCAGCTATTAGCCTGTAGGAAAAACTCAGGGCCAAGAAAGCTACGTCACCTGCCCACATTTCTGTGAAAAAAATCTAAAAAAAGATCCTATAATTGGACAGTTAAGTCAGGCACATCGACTCACGTCTTCAGTATTTACAAAATTCTAGATATATCCAGTGACTTCTGACAGTATTTTTTTTTCCAATTAAGGTGAATTTCACACTTCCTCATTCAGTTTGGTGTAATTTGTCAGAGCCTTATCTGTATTTGCCTCACTTCAAACAAAGGATTCTGTTTGATTTTTCTCATTTTTCATTTTTAAAAACAAACCCTTGTACAAATACCCCTCATGTTTCACCCAAACATGACCCCGTCTCTGACTCCTTCAGTCGCCTCCCAGGCCTGTGGACCTGAAATTTGACCTCATCCTTGAACTTGACCCTATGAAAAAAAAAAAAGAAAGAA
Source organism: Apogon hyalosoma (assembly GCA_037367295.1). Lineage (NCBI taxonomy): Eukaryota > Metazoa > Chordata > Actinopteri > Kurtiformes > Apogonidae > Apogon > Apogon hyalosoma. Next base: position 20,020,876 of record JAPQRP010000025.1, read on the forward strand.
AAAAGAAGCCATCAGGACACTTCCTTATCCCATAGAGCCCCGCAGTGGCCCCTCCGACCTGATACAACCCTGACCCCTGACCTCTGACCTCTGGGCCTTCCTGACTGGCTGCCGCTCTTCTGTGTGATGGACTCATCGAGGGCACTGTGAACTTCCACCTTCATCCCTCTGATCATATTATAACGGTGGCTAAGAACTGTCTCGTTAGTCATCAGTGATTACCTTCAGTTGCATCTCAGGATGTGAGATTGATGAACTCTGTGACCAGAGATGTAGTGGAAGCCAAACAGTGACTCACATCTGAACAGATTCTATTGTGAAAAACATGATTTATACCAATAGATTAAACACAGCTGCTGATAAAAAAATATGCTTTTCCTTTTGTCAACAAATCCCATAATGTGCAAGACTAAGGTATCCTCTTCCTATACGCCATAGAGTTCCATGTTGTCCAAAAAAGCTATTAAAACATATCCATGAGCCACAGACTTTCACTACCATGAAGTCATATGCAGTAGTTCAACTGGATTCAGTCCCACATACAGCCTCCACAGTATCACTACAGGACTGAAAGGAGATTAATCCGCCACTGAAAATAGTCCCCAGCAAATGTACTGTTTCTTCCTGTTCTACATGGCTACTAGTTTATTTAAAGAAATTACCAGGCCTTTTTAAAAATGATGTATTTTTGGGGTGAGTCAGTGATGGTCTGAGATGAAACATGGGATTTCTTCACAATAAGAAAAGTATACTTGTAAAAAGAGTTTATGACATTCACAATGTGTCACAACAGAATCAGACTGGTATTTCTTATTGCTTTTATTTAAAGAGTTTAAATTAAAAAAAAAAAAAATACTATAAAATATGCCCTGAGGTTTGCATTGAGCGTCAGAGGAGCTGTTTGATTTAGAAATCTAATCTCAGCCTTTAACAGTTTCTGGTTGAGTTCAATCCGTTTTCATCAGTCAGTCTATTATGTAATTTTATTTACATGATAACAAGCATTAAGTGTTTAGGATTGTTTACATCTAGTCCAGGACATAGTGTTGAACTGTCAAAGTAAGAGAGTGAGCAGTGAACTGGGACTATATTTTCAGGGCTATTCATGTGAATTTAGGCCGATAAATGAAAGTTTAACCTAAAATATGTTTTCAGATTAAACGGCTGCCCTTACACTCACTGTACTTTTTATTTTTCTCCTCCACATCTCTGGTCCTGACTGACCGAGGATGAACTGGACTTTTCCCTCCGTCAGTCAGACTGCTGTTATTCTTTATTTCAATCTCAGGATCATTGTAAAAAGAAGTGTTTTATGATATTTATTTTAAATTGTACAACTGTACAATGTAACTTAAAGAGAAGTGTGAAAGTCAAGACTACGGTATTAAAACAAAACAAAACAAAAAAAAAAATCTTGTTACAGTGAAAGTTTGTTTTCAGGCCTCCTGCCGCGAACATTTAAACGCAAAGAAATATAATAAATGAAATTAACTGTGTGTGCTCAGTTTTTCATCCAGAAACACTAGAGAACACAAAACTATACATTTACTGGGTTTGTAGCTGACAGTTAGATAGATAGATAGATAGATAGATAGATAGATAGATAGATAGATAGATAGATAGATAGATAGATAGATAGA
>JAPQRP010000025.1:20028559-20041811 GCA_037367295.1 Apogon hyalosoma
GTAAGGAATGATGTTCAAAGGGATCATGTGGATGTGGACAGGGGTCTGGATCAGCACTGATGTTGGTCTAATGTTCTGAAAGTGATGTTCTAATGTTATCAAATACATGTCCCTTTCACCTTACATGTTTTTCTTGTAATTTTTTTTTATATTTACTTTTTTTTTTAAGGTAACTTCATTGACAAAGATTTTCTAGATAACAATTAAAAAAAAAAAAAAAAAAAAAAAGAAAAATTTCACAAAAGCAACAAAGTCTTGTTCGGAAATTGGAATTTCCGAGTATTTCTATTAGTGCCCTATAAAGGGTTAATTTATATAAATAGATATTTTTTTCTAATCACGTCTCATTCTCACTCTTGATTGTTTCTGCCTGTCTTTTCTGCACTTTTATGACATTATTATTTACTTATTTTGCAGCTGTTGACACCTAAATTGCTCCCCGTCCTGTCCTGTCTCTTATTTTACCTTAGTGTGAGGATTACAAGATTGCTGACTTTTATTGTGAAAGTCCCACCGGAAGCGGATTGGTTTACAGTGTGGTCGTGTGATCGTGGGAGTGAAGTGTGTGAACCCGGCTCACCTCAGGGTGACACTCGGCCGCTGTCCGTGAACACTGTCCGCTTCCCGTGTACCGGAGCCGGCGTGGTCAACACAACACGACACAACACAAGTCATAAAGGTGGGTTCGATTCACCGTTTACCGGTCGATGCGTCGATTATGGATCGGTTTTGGGGGCGCGTGTGTGTGATCGTTTCCTGGAAGTGACCCATGTGGTTTCAGTCAGACTGAGCCTCAAACAAACTTCGAGCTAAAACCAGCACCGGAATACACCCAGGTAGAGGTTTGGACACAATCTGAGCACATTTAGCCCTGACTTTACTGTAAATATGGCTGGACTTTACATCCAGTTCATGCAGAAGCTGTAAAAACCCACTGGAAACTACTGTGCAAACCCTCCGATAACCTGGAGATTTACTGGTATCCAACAGCAGGTTTTATGATCCTCAAAGTTAACCTCCTTTTCTTCATACCTCCTCTTTTGTGCTTTTTTTTTCTTAAATGTTAATTCAGTTGAAATGGTCCAACAGGTTATGGAAATTCTTTGCAAACTTTCACCAAAGGGAAGTAATTATGGAATATAAAAGGCATCTTTCAGGGAATTCCGGGGGTAATAATAATAATAATAATGATAATAGCAATAAAACAATACAGTTTACTAGGGGTGTGTATTGGCAAAAATCTGGCTATTCGATACAAATCACAATACTCAGATATCGATACATTATATCACGTCACGATATATCATGATACTACTAACAAGGCGATTTTTGGGGGTTTTCTTGTTTCTCTTTAAAAAAAAAAAGATTTCCTTGAAGAGTTGATGTACACCAGAAATATGCACGAATACAAAACATGTTTTTATGTATTCAGAAAAGGATGTAATGCTAAATCACAAACTTAAAACTTATAAAAGTCATGCTTTACAGATATTTCAGTTTAAGATCCTACTCAAATGTTCATGTTCTAGTAGTTCATAACTAACATCATAACATTATTTTTGTACAATCCCAACAAAGGAACAAACATCTGCCTCTCTCAGACAGTAAAGAAGACGCTTCAGATAACTATTATTTAAGAAAACAGTGATAAATAATAATAACAAAAAAGAAAACCAAAAAACAAAAATGAACCAACTGCCATATCTGCATTTGAATAAAAACATAAAAATATCGATACAGTATCGTGAAATGAAATATCGCAATATATTGCAGAACCGGTATTTTCTTACACCCCTACAATTTACTGAGGAGGTCTTGTAAAACTGATAAAATAAGGCCAGGAAATAAAGTGCACCATATGAAGAGATGGTTAAACTGGTTCTACCTCATTATAGTTCTACTAATTACATGTTAGAAGACAATGTCAGGAATAATTAAGCTGAAATGTACCGTGGCAGTTTTGCTCCTCAGAAAGCTTCAGTAAATAAGTAAACGTCTGGATTGGATTGCACAGATCTAATTCAGCCTCTGCATACAGTTTAGACAGCAAGGAGGATTTTTTTTAGACCAACATTCACACAAATTTGTTTTTATTTTAAAGTTTTAAAGCGCAAGAAAAAAAAGGATCCGTGTAGTTTTGACACCTTACAAGAAAGTTTAATAGACACCTGAATGTTAACGCTGCAGGAATACTTTATTGACCCCATGATGGGAAAGGATTTGTTTACATTACACAGAACAGATAAGACAAAAAGTGCAAAACAATAACCACACAATACAATACACAAGGAATATTTATCTGCCAGTTTTTCAAGAACTAGAGTTGGAGTAAAATGTGATAGTCATCTATCAGTTCTCTATCCATGAGAATCCTCTCTCTACATAAATTCAGTGCAGTTTTGTTTATATAGCATCAGTCATACTATATGATTATCTCAAGGCATGAATTCAGGTCAAGGCCTTAATGGACAGAGGAGAGAAAAGAACAACAAACAAAACAGGACGTTGGTTGGCAACTTGACATGGGGAAATATGGGGCTGGATGGAGTCCAGAACTACAAATCAGTAATCAAAAGAACCAGAGGAACCTGGAGAAAGGAACAGGACGAGATGAGACAAGACAGAGAGGGAAAAGCACAAACTATGAAAAAGGGAAATACACATGTAAACACCTCTGTCCAGTGTTGACCACAGAGCTGAGGGAAAGACTCCCTGAACCCCAGTGAATTATGATGAATAATCATGTTCCATGTTGGTGTCACTGGTCAATTTAAGGTTAGTTTATTTGTCCTACTATCGCAGCAATATTGAACATTAACACATATTCTCTGTGGATATGCAGTGTATAAAAATACATTCTGTATATGGGTCAAAACACAGTAATGTCCCGTTAGAGAGCGACCTTTAATTGATTGCCATTCCAACATTTATTTCAGTATGAAGTAGCTTCTTATTTTGGATAATCCCTTATGGTCCAACTAAAGCAAAAATGAATTCAAAAGTAAAAATGTGGGTCATTTAGCAACACTAATCTGTCAGATTGTCTCTAAAATGTCCAGCCAGAGAGATTTCAAATACTGTGTTTTGACCCGTATATATTCTGTATATTTTGTAATTATCCCGTTTGCACTATTGTACATAATAGACATTCAGGTTGACGTATACTATGTGCAATTCTTTATTTATTTCCAGACTCAAAGTCCAAAAGTAGACAGTACACACACACTCACACAAGCCACAGAGATAAAAATCACAGATATACAATGTCAGTCAGTGGTCAGCAATTAAAATGCGTATAGTTGTTTGTGCCAATATTTCTAAAAGATGGAGGTGTACCTTGTGTCACTCAGATTAGAGTCAGTCAGAGACATTATGATTCCATTTCTAGATGCCTTAAGCCTGCACATGAACTTAAATGTAACATTCCTCAGCAAAACATTGAAAATAGGAGCATTACATGTCATAAAAAGGTAACTTGCTCTTTCCCACCTTGGATATTTCAACAATATTCTAAGAGCATCGTTATATGCAACCTTAATCTTATTTAGATTTGCTTTACTATAGCTAAACCATAGGTGAGCTGTATAAAGTGGGTACAGTACAGTACTATATAGCGTTCTGTTCAAGAAATTCACTCTTGGTTGGACAAAAATGATGGAAGCGCCATTTTAGGATGACAGCACTGATTAAAAAGTTCAGCCTCATCTCTCTTTTCTTATACATTCAGATGACACCCCTCAAACAGGAGACACAGCAGAAGGTTTCATTTGCAGTTCCTTTTTTGATGCTTGTAGCGAAGCTCCTCATACTGTAGAAGGTACCAAACTACTTTGAAATAATAACACTTCAGCAATTATGTCTGATTTTTAAGCATATTTAATCATATGATCATTTCTGAATCACATACTAGGTCAGCAGTATTTGTCTAACACATTCATACCACACTTCCTGTATACACTGTAAAATACAGTATCATATACTATTTTATTTTGTAATATATAACATTTAATCACTGTGTAAGCACTTCTGGTTAGATGCAAACTGCATTTCGTTGCTTCGTACTTGTGACGTGCAACGACAATAAAGTTGAATGAACGAATCAATCAATCAATATTGCAGATTTTCCTCACAACATGCAGGTCAAAGACAGTACATAAGTGACAGTGATAAGTGGTCTCTTTCTCTTTCTATTTATCAAGTTGATAATTCCACTGCAGCGCTGCGCAGCTGTCCTCTGTGTGTTGTGTCTTTTCTGCAGACGTGTCTCTTAGTGAAGGTTTGTTCTGTTGGTTCTACTGAAAACACCTGTTTGTCGGCAGCACTCTCCCAGCAGCAAATGAAACTTGCCCTTTGAGCTCTGAGTTGCACTTTAACATGGCTTTAAAGATGAGAATGTATATTTTTCCAAAAACCAGGAAAAACTTTTTAAATTCAGAGTTTATTTTTCAGGTTATTTACTGAGAATTATCTGATATTAATTCAGTGCATGTGTGAATTAGCCACAAACTGTTTCTGTATTTGATTCATAAAGGCTGCACCTCTTTGTTCTTTCCAGAGGGTTATTTCACTTCCTGTCTGAGTGTCAGTTGTGACTTCAGCAGTTTTCGGCTGCATTTTTTTTGTCTAGTAAGGGTCCAGGGAGGGTTGAAGCCATGTTCAGACTCCTGCGTTACCAAGGTAAGCGGATGCCGAGCTGCGTCACCGGTCAGCGCCGATATGAGCATCATCGGGCCGTCATGGCCATCCGTCGTGAGGACATCAACCCCTGGGAGAGAAGGGCGCCACTGGCCCCACGCCACGTCAGAGAGCTCACCAACGCCGGTGTCAAAGTCCTGGTGCAGCCGTCTAATCGCAGAGCCATCCACGAAAAGGTGAGAATTTACAGGTGGTGTTGTACTTTTGGAGGAAAGTTTTCGGTTGCTGACGCTGCTGTAGTTGAGGTTTGTCATCACCTGAGCTTTAAGTTGTGTGTTTGTGCCTGGTGTTTGGCATCAGTACTACATGAAGGCGGGGGCAATCATCCAAGAGGACATTTCAGAGGCGTCGCTGATTATCGGAGTGAAGAGGATGCCAGAGGAGAATGTGATTCCCAGGAAAACGTACGCGTTCTTCTCCCACACCATCAAAGCTCAGGAGGCCAACATGGGGCTCCTGGAGGACCTGCTGAAGAAGGTAAATGAGTAGTGTGTGTACTGAACCAGATAAGACAAACCTCTGTTCTGTTTGTACAAACTGGACAACTTGACTCTGTACCAGTACAAACTGTACTGGTACAAGTGATGGTCTAAGTTCTGGTTGTTGACATTAATGTGGAGGCTGAAGGTCACTGAAGCAGCTGCATACTGTGATGTCTCATCCTCACAATGACAGTTTGTGATAGATACTTGTTTTTTCTCTGACTGTTCACGCTTTTTGTGTCATTTCTTGTGAAAGATCAGAAGCTTCCTTTATTTTGTTTTCATTTATTTCTACACACAGTTGATGTTTTGTGTTCAAAGCACTTGTATTTGTCATTAATTTGTCCTTTTAATTTAATGTTTGTTTGTTTTTGATTTCTATTCAGTTTTTATTCAGATTTAGTGTTACTTGTAGTTTTTAGCCCTGATTAAAGACACCGAAAGTGGTTTAGTCTTTGAAAACTGTTGTTTTTATGCTCATGCTAATTTTCACTCTTTTCAGCTTCAGTTTTCTGTTTTAACCACGGTCCTGAGAGTGTAATAAAGTACTTTTGTGTCTTACAGGAGGTTCGTCTGATCGACTATGAGAAGATGGTGGATGCTAACGGTTTCAGAATTGTAGCGTTTGGGCAGTGGGCTGGAGTTGCAGGTACGACTGAAAAATCTACAAAATACACTTTGCAAATGAACTGTGCTTTAGCCTTATACACTATGACTGTGCTTTATAAAGGAGTCTGGTGGAAATTATGTTCTAGTTGATGTGAATGAGACTCCATTCACAGGTAAACGTTACCATGTTTTCATGTGTTTTTTGTTGTTGTTTTGTAGGAATGATAAACATTTTGCATGGTCTTGGGCTGCGTTTCCTCGCTCTTGGGCACCACACTCCATTCATGGTAAAAGAACATCCTAAGAAATCAGTTATTTTGTGCTCAAACCACAAAAGCACAAATATATATGGGTCCGATCAGGCAAAAGTGAGCATCAACATGAAAAAGTACATTTGCACAAATAATTTATTCCAGTGGGCTCATTTTATAGCTAAAGATTTCTATTTTATGGAACTGTTATCCTTTTTAAAATACCACTTGTGGAAAAAATGTGAAAACCAATTTTATCGATTGTACTTTTTACACCATAGCCAGAGCTTGAATTTGTGGTCAGAAGTTATATCTAAAAATGTGAAAATTTATTCAGTCTGTTGAATCTATAGATGATTGTTAAGTTTCAAGCATTAGATTTTCATTATTTTGTGAATATTATTGATATTTATGAGTTTGAACATTTGTGAGTTGCTTAAAAGGCTCTGTCCACGTATTACCACAAAAATACCAGTTTTTAATTTTCAAATTACTATAATTCATATATTTGAGTGAAACTTTCAGAAAGTAATGATCTTTTGATACATTTTGGCTGATGCATACAATAGTAAAGAGTTGTCCACATGTTGTTATGGCAACATGTCCACATGTTACCACATTCTCATGTCAATAAAACAGAAACTTTTCAGTGTTTTACTCCAAAATTTATTTTCAGCATAGTTGAACATAATATCTAAAAGCTTTTTTCCTACTTGATATCAGTTTCTATTGAGAACCGCGTGTTTTGAATGTTTGTGTAAAGCTTAAAAAATTGATGTCCGTTTCAAGTCCACGTGTTATCGAGCAGTAATTTGACATTTTTCACCTAAAAATTTTTTCTCCCCAAATTTTGGTGTTCATAATGTTAAAGTGCTTATAAATACCTACTCAAATATGTATAATCCACGCATATAAGTTGCTCTGCTTACATGACAGAGACAATTGAACACAAACTGTGTCCATGTGTTACCGCTTGATCGGACCCATATGTGTGTTTGCTTCTAATAAAATTCTGACTGGATTATAGCATATGTGTATATACGTATTATAGGTGTTGTAGCTCTAGTAATAGTGATTATTGAAGTCCTTCACACAGGGCAACAAAACAAAATACAGCAGATTATGAAGTGGAAATATTTTAAAAATTAATAAATATCTTAATATGTATATACAGTAGAACCTCGCAGTATGAGTGCACCCTTTTACATGTAATTTGCTTTACAGGCCATGGCTCGTGAGTATTTTTGTCTTATATGAGTGGAAATCCATAGTAAGAGTGAGCTCATACCAGCCACCGCTAATCAGCACCGAGCTCGCACATGCTCCTTCCGACAGCCTCCGCTCGCTCAGTTCATGTATTCATCTCAATGAGGCAACATTGCAAGATGCATCAATGCAGACAGTGAAGAAAGTGAGGCCAAAAAGCCCAAATTAAGTGAAGTGAAAGAGAAAATGCCAGAAATTGTTCCACTTGACATTTTATTGGAAGATGATTTTCCTTCCAATTAATAATCCTCCTCCTCCTCCCCACTTCCCTGTCTTCCTCGCATACAGATTGTCTTATCTTTAAGGTTTTAAGTTAATAAAATCAGTTTATTTCTTTTGCATTGTCTTTTAATATATTTATAAAATTGTTATGATCTTTCTAACTGCACTTTTTCTATTTTAAAAACCCTTAAAAAGGATTTTTGGGTGGTTTTTGGAGGCTGGAACAGATAAATTATATTTCAGTTAATTTCAATAGGGAAAATTGATTTGTAAAACAAATGAAAACAAGCAAAACAAACTTGGGTCACAGAACGATTTAAACTTGTACCGCGAGGTTCTGCTGAAAAATGAAAAAATAGAAAAGCACTTGGGTATTTAATGTAAGATAAGACACGTAGAATAGACCAGTTCCAATAAAATAACATATGAGACAACAGAAAAAAGTTAGTTGCAAGTAAAATCCAGAAAGCTCAGCAAGCAGTTTAGACAGTCATCAAGAATCAAATAAAACCTGATCAGTAAGAATCAGAATCAGCCTTAAAAACTGATGTGACCTTTATCTCATTGCTTCTGTCTTCTTACCGTCCACAGCACATCGGAATGGCCCATAATTACAGAAACGTCAGCCAGGCCATCCAGGCAGTGAGGGATTGTGGGTATGAGATCTCCATGGGACTGATGCCAAAGTCCATTGGCCCTGTGACATTTTGTTTCACTGGAACTGGCAACGTATCCAAGGTACAAAGACTGTCATCCTCAGAGCGAAAGATGTAGCACAAAGCAAACGCTAAAAAGCAGCGGTGCGCGGCAGCATTATGTGACATTTGTGAAAAAAAACTAATGGTAACCTCCCAAAAATACTGTCAAATGCTTTGTATTTTCCTTGTTAACCTTAAACTGTTGGTTCAGCAGCGTCTCCCTCCTATATTAGCTGAAGGCTGCAGATGAAATGTCTGTCTTCCAGTGTTTTTATCAGTGTAAATGCTGCAAGTAATTTCTGTATTCTTCAAACTGCAACCTCTGCCTTTATTTACTTAAACTGCAGAAGATAACAAGTCTTTCACTGATACGGCTTGTAGTAGAGGCAGTCCTTTACTTCTCATTCCCTGTGTTTGATAAGTGTAATTCACCTCATGCTGCCCTTCTTCTTTGGAGCACTTGTACTCGTTCTTCCGGTTTAGTTGGTTTACTTATGTCAGTATCAGAATGAATGAAATCTGAGAAGATTCAGCAGCTACTGTGTGACATCCTGGGCCCTGTTGGCTGTCATAAATACTCTGCAATCATCAAAGCTGAAATAAGAGGAAACTCAAGGTTGTCTGTTTCAGTAAGAGAGATCACTTTCACTCTGAGCAGGTCCGTGGTGATCACCTGTTTGGCGGCAGGTTTTCCTCAACTTTGTCTCCTTTCCTCTTGTTGCCTGAAGGAGCTCTCTTATACACTTCGTCATTCATACAGACCATAATGCAACCCGTGTCCACGCAAGTCCAGTGTATTAATATTTATGTAACAGCAGCAACATACAACAAACAAGTGTAGAGAAAAAGACAGGTAGAAAAACCACAAACAAGTGAGAAATTAAATATAAAGAGAAAAGTTAGAAATTTGGCATTAATATAAATATTTATGCAAGTATAAAATTATAATTAAAATTAAATATTATTTGCATATTTATATTGTGGTTGCACATATTGCGACATGAGGGGGTTTAATGAGAAACGTCAGGACTGTTCACCAGCACTGACATATGATCAGTGAGTATTAATCTTTTCCATGAGGTGTGTAGATTCACTGTGGAAATATCAGTTATCATTTTACGCAGGATTATGTGAATGTGCCAGAGTCTGCATTGGCTGAGTTTCAGGTTAAATTACTGCATATAAACTTATTTTGAATGCTGTTGTTTAATGTTGTTTCCCATTACTGATGTCGACAGTGGTGCACCGCTGTGGTTTTACAATGAACTGAACATGATGTGGTGGTAATCGGTGTACTCCACGATGCTAAAAATGAAACTACACAAACTATATTATTACGTTTGTGCAAAAACACACAAACCCAAAAAACTACCCAGAACCAGCAGCCTCTGAAACCATGGCAGCCTCGACAGCATTAGAGAAATTAACCAAATGCAATGAGATAAGATGACTAGAATTGTTGATAAAAACAAAATGGCTTTAAGTTTTGAAGCCGGCAGGTCAGGACAGACTGCATGTGTTTATCAGGTTCAGGTTACTTTATTTATATCCATAGGTAGATTTGTTTTGCAGTCAAGGTGAAAAACATCCATTTCACATTCAGGCACACACACGTGACAGGTGAACCAACATGAGCTGTCTATACATAATTAAAATACCTGTGGTTCCACAAATGAGGACATAAAAGAATGATAAAAACGATTAGATAGAGTACAATAATAATCCTATGAACCTCTGGGCTAAAAAACCAGGGCTAAAAGGCAGTATAAGAGGAGTTAAGAAACCCTTGAGATAGGAGTTTAAAACCAAGACAAAAAACAGTTTAAAAGCCCAACCCATACATAAATACAGGATAAATAAATAAGAGTGGGTGGATAGTTTATGCGTAATCCATCCTGCTATACCTTGTTCAGTGCTGTGACAGCAGCAAGAACAAAGTTCTTTTTGTATCGTTGTGTTTTGCTATTGGGGCCTTAAATCTCCGACCAGAGGGGAGAAGCTGAAAGTGGCAGTGCAGTTTAGAATGGAGGCAGCTATCCTCTGTACCTGCCTACTGTACAGGGCTGCGGAACTCGACTGTGTCTCACCCAGTAAACGACTGGACCATTTAATAATTTGGTCTAAGGACTTTCTTTGCTGTTTATTACAATAACAGAAACGGATTAATTCGTATTTTGATTCCACTCAGATTCTCACTACAGCAACATAACTCTGCATTGAACATCCATTTCACTATGAGAAAAATAACTTCAGAACAGAACTTGGCAGAGCAAAAAGCCTGCACTAATGGAGCATAATCAATCCATGAGATGAAGCAGGGTTTTAAAACGGCACCGCAGGCAGAAGTGAAACTTAATTGTCATGGTAACAGAGATGCTCTGTGTCTGTTATTGTGACTGTGCAAAATTATAAATACTCGAATAGTAAAATGGAATAATTTTTCCATTTTACTAGTTTCCTTAGATGCAGGTTATTGAAATTATGTTGCGTACTCTCTGCAGTTTGATGGTCCTTCTGTGTCTATTGTTGACTTTTGCAGCCTCCACCTCTTTATAATCCAGTAAAGAAATCCACAGTAAACAGTGAATGAATGGTCAGTGTGAAGTACCATAATTTAACCTCGCTTAACCCTCCCCCAAACCCTGTGTGTGAAAGGGTAGTATTTACAAAAGGTCTTCCAGACCCTGTTGGAAGTTAAAAGCCCTTTAGCCTTTCAATGGGCACAAACCCTTTCCTTTTGTTCTTGTTGTGACCACACCTCAGTCATTGTGGAGACGTTGCTTTTAATTGGCTCCCTATTTGCATGTAAAAAGGCAACACATTTTACTTGTTTTTCAGAGGGACAGAAACTCAAAATGACCTCAAATTGACTGATATGCTGACAATGTAATTTGGACCAGAAAGTGTAGATGCAGACTAGGATGTATTTATTGCATCTTACCCATGTGGGCATTATTATCAACTGGACATTTAGCCAGTGGGGTTGGTGGGTACCTGTAGTGTATCTGTTCTATGCGCCAAAAAACACAAAGGCCTGGGAAACATATGAGTACGATTTTATTACTTGAAGAGAGTTTTTTGTGCTTCCTGCTTTAATGAGTTGAATGGGTGCAATGTTTGAGACGTAGCAACTCAATGACTGTGTTTACATGCACATCAGTCTAATCATATCCCAGATATTCCAGGTATTTGATGTGTCTTGTGTTTGCACTTGGACACATGTACATGTTATCCTGGTTCTTATTACTGTGCAGATACTAAGTGATGTAACAGCAATACAAACATGGCAGCAATGAAAGCATTTAATTTGTTGGCTTTCAGTAATGAAAAAAATTAAATATACTTTATAGATTAGATGTGGGACGAAGCCTCCAGATATTGACCTGTTTAAGTCTAGTAACACAACCTTCTGGACATCGATTTAACAGCATAAACAGTTCAAGTCAGACTGTGGTGGAAAACGCTACACAAACATTACTATGTGCATTAACATTAGAAGCAGTCACTGACGTCCTGAACTCCACAGAATGACCCTCAGTCATGAATCATGGCCGTGACTCCACAGCCTCCTTCATGTCCTACGTTATGACACTGACAGATTAACAGGTGGAGGATCTGTTGGCCCTGATGATCTTGTCTCCCTTTGATGGCTGTAGATGACAGTCCACTAGGCGTGTTGTCATTTTCAGTGTTAAGTCTGATATGGGTTTTTCTAAGGCCAATTTTTTTTTTAAATTTGGTCAGCTGATGACTCTTTTAACACTTATTGAACGTCAAGTGCTGCCCACACAGGTGCCTGATCGAATATCTTATAACATTTTTACTACTGATAAAATATTGGCTTTCAAAAGCAAAAAATTAAGGCCGTTATTGAAAAAGTCTATATATCGGCCCGATATATTGGCCGGCAGATATATTGGTCTACCCGGGTAAAGGTTCATACTGTCTTCCACATATAATTATTGTAGGGAATTCATTTCTCAGGACAGGGGTAGTTGTTTGTTTACCTGCTTTGATAAATGAATTACCTACAATAAATTATTGACCTACCTCTAGTGAACAGTAAGTGTTATAGTCGGCTGCACAAACAGCAGCAATAATAATGAGAAACTGGGAAACAGTATTTATTTATCATGTGCACAGGGATATGAGTATCCACATTTCTCTGTTTCATGTCAATGCCATACACTGCATATGATCAGAACCAGAATAAGCACCATAACCTGGATACTCTTCTGCATGTAAACACAGTCAGCATTTGCAATAGGCAGCAGGACTTCAGGGAGGAATTGTGGGAAGCTTTGTCTAATATCTCCTTTTTTTTTCCCCTACAGGGAGCCCAGGACATCATCAACGAGCTTCCTGTTGAATATGTTGAACCTCATGAACTGAAAGACGTGTCTGAGACTGGAGGTCTGTCTCCTCTATCATAGTTTTATATCAAATACAGGAAATGTGTGATGCTTACAGCTTGTTTCTGTTTACTTCCTGTCAGATATGACTAAAGTGTACGCCACTGTTTTGAGTCGCCACCACCACCTGGTGAGGAAGAGTGATGGTATTTATGACCCCATGGAGTATGAGAACCACCCAGAACTGTACACATCACACTTCAGGACTAGTGTGAGTTTGACATTAACCAGCAACATAACACAGTGTCCTGTTCAGTCACCTCAGTCTGGCCTGTGTCTGTCAGTCCCCTAATTCATCAACAGCTCCAGATTTAGCAAAGATTAAACCATACCCTGCTGTTGTCATCTTTGATGTTATGTGAAATACAGGTCGCACCGTACACCACCTGTCTGATAAACGGTATTTACTGGGACCCCCACACTCCCCGACTCCTCAGACGTATAGATGCCCAGAGGTTGAGGAAACCGCTCAAAAACTCATCTGGCAACGAGGGAATACCAGCACTGCCTCACAAGTAAGAGAAGAATGTCAGATGCAAACACTTTCCACTGCAGATTTGAATCATTAATATTTGTTGAGTCTGTGCAAAGTAAAAATAATAATCCACAAAATATTA
>JAPQRP010000025.1:20051788-20072471 GCA_037367295.1 Apogon hyalosoma
TCCTCCTCCTCTTCCTCCTCCTCCTCCTTCACTGACACCCCCCCCGCTCTGTAACTTATTATGCTTTTATATTGAAATTTACCCATAGAATTGACCTGTTTTACTTTGAACTCATTATTCAGAGAAAGCGCTACAAAATTACAACAAACTGCTTCTTTTAGGATTTTTTTTCCTTATTTGTAAAGTCATAAGGAGCCTTTCAACAGAATTTATTAAAAAAAAAAAAAAAAAAAAAAAGGAGTAATGTGTAAGTTTCATGTTATAATACATTGATTTGTAATTTAAAGTTTTGAAAATCTTGATTGCACCAGTTTTCTATTTTGGCTTTTTAACTAACCAAAAAAAAAAGTTCTGTTTTTACACAATATGTTTAAAAATCCTAAAATGATCCAGTTTATATAAGGTGATACATAATATAGCCATGGTTGAGAACCATTATATTATTAGAAATGTCAATACATATGTGGGTCTATGGGGTTTACATCCACTTATCCATCAATGAACCAAAAAGATATGATGAAAAGCTGACAACATGAGGATTTTTTTGTTCTTGTTTTGTAGATATAAACTGTGATTAATTGCTAAGGAATTATTTTTGATAGAAAATAGAAACATTGAATATGTGATGGTTTTGTATTGAGGGGCGTCATGCAGCCATAATTATGGTCTGGTGGAAGGACAAGTAGAGTAGACTGTATGCCGGGGTCATGGTTTTTCAACATTTTGGGCATTTATTTGAACACTTAAATCAGTTTTTTGCAGCTCAAAGACCAACACCACCTCATGTCAAGGCAAAAGGACATTTATATCAGTTTTTCTTTATTATTTTAGTTATTGAAGATGAGACTCATGCATTCACTCACCTCTAGCTAACACTCTTCACTAACACTAGCTTCTACACACTGTGGTCACTTCTGTTGTTATTACCACTATTACAATCTAGACCATTCAATCATCTGTACCTTACTTTAATTGTCTGATCATCCCTTTACTGTGCATATGAAAGAGAAAGTAATTCAATCTGCACACTTTTCCATGAAGAAATAATATCTTGCCACAATGAATTTCTTTTCAAGGTGTGAACTGGGACTATGAGTATGTCTGAGCACAAGGCCACGGTTTCTGCCATCAGTTATTAAGAGTGACACAGTTTTCTTCTATGTCTTGACCTGCAGATATCAACCTGAATTCAGTGTTTTGTTATAATAAACCACCAGCAAAAATAAAGACGTCCACTAACTGTTAGCTAGTACTAGCCTACTGTCTTATAAACTAAGCTTCTATCCTCTTAAATGTGTCTGTACACAACTTGGCCAAATCAAACCTCCCGTACTGTAATGTCTTACTGGACCGCCTTTAGCTTTATGGCACATATTGCATCATTTAGATGAGCTTATGTAATGTCACAGCAGTTGTTTCCATTCATTCTTGCACTCGTTTTTGGCTGAGATCTTTTATTGATCTTGATATTGAGAGTTGGACTATTGCATAAATTCTTCCCCAAGATTCTCTCAAAGATTTAATCCATATGTACGAATGTCTCATCTATGAAGGTAGATTTCTTTCTTTATTATTCAATTTTCAGAAAGTTGCTTTAACGGAAAAAAATATTTTCAATAAAAAAAAACATTATTTTAATTAAAAAAAAATGCCATGAAGGATCGTAAGGTTCTCTGTGTCATCAGGGAAGGAAAAAAAATCCACAGATTTTATGGATACAAAACCTAGACCTCAACCCCAGGTCATAACACTGCCCCCACCGGCTTGTATCGTAGGCACTAGGCATGATGGGTCAATCTGGACTCAGACCACACGACCTTTTTCCATCAAAACACAGTACAATCTTTATGCTCTCTATCAAACTGATGGTTGTTTAAGAAATGAGAAGCTCCTCACTCCTCCTCCACACTATTTGCTGAGTTAAATTCATGGTGAATTGGGGGATTTTATTTTTTTAGCGAGGCTGTGCAGCTATTTACCTTTAGTTTTTTTGTTTGAGAAGGAGGCTGAAGCTGTTTTAGCCCCTTGTAGACTGTCGTTGCAAATTTGCATCAATATTCCACTGGTCATGGGTCAGTTTCAAAGCTGTGTTTTAGTAACACTTTTGTTAATTTCATTACATTCCACAGATTTTCAGCTCATTTTGTCATAATAAGGAACTTATTAACATTTGTTTAATTATTGTCATACCAATTATGGCTAATGTCACTAATTTGTGTCATAACTATTGTATGTGTTATATTCAAAATAACAATCTACACTTAATTCAGCATCTGCTTTACAGTAACAACACAAATAATGAATTTGTTAATATAATTGTAAATTAATTTAGGCAGTACGGGGTTACCTATTTTAGCATCATATTGTTCAAATGTAGTCGCGTTGACAAACATTGCGTAAACATGCAGCACATACGGGAATCACTGGAAAACATCAATGGATGTGTAACTGTTTTCTGACAATTACATGATTAGCCTTGAAACATCATAAAAAATTATCTTAATTGCATACATTACTAAATAATAGCAGTTAAACAAATAAAATGTATATAAGTCATCTAAACCCACTCCTTCCACCAGCTTGAATGAGCATGATGCCGCTGAATGCATTTTACCTGTAATAAGTAGCTTCTCCTGAATCCTGTATCTTCATTTTGACACAAAGGTGGATGGGAACACAGTAGACGACACCCACTGATGTATTACAGCATCCTTTCATTAGGTTTTCACGTTGTGTTCTGACTGATAATGTGTCATGTCCGTCAGGGAAAAAGCTCAGATCATGAAGAAGAGCGGGATGAAGCGAGTTCTGCTGCTGGGTTCGGGGTACGTGTCCGGTCCGGTTGTTGAGTACCTGACCCGTGATGAGACGATTCAGGTCACTGTGGGTGAGTTTGTGTTCAGAGTGGAATGTTAACAGAGACCAGGAGAACTAACGCTGGTATGGATGGTGTGGATTTTAGCTCAATTAGTACATATGCAAATCTTGTATTTATTGATTTTTTTCTGCTTTATTAGTGTATGTATATAGTGTATATTAGGGCTGCAAAATATTGGAAAAAAACTGACCTTGCAATTTTTTTAACCCTGTGATATATATTGCAATATGAAAAAATGTTTAGGAAGATATAATAGCTGTGTGGCACCGACGTAAATGGTCAAACAAATTGGTTGTGTTTCCTCTTGTTGTGCCAACAGCTTGAAGGCACTGTCAACGCAGAACACGTGTTTCAGTATCGTCCTTCTTGTAGCTGAAATAATTCCAGATAACTGACGTTGCTTTTCGTTTTTGCACCAAGTCTTCGTTTTCAGTGATTTTCTCGTTTGTTGCTCATTTTTTAATGTTGTTACCAGCGACTCTCTCCATGTGCAGGGGCGTGGTCTGCTTCGGCGAACTGATTAAGAATGATTGTGATTGGTGGATCATTGTGCGCAGTGTGTGTCAGTTACCCAGGTTGAAATTAGATGAGAACACGTTGAGTTCATTTGCCGCTTACATTGCAGGACCTGCAGTGTGATTATTGCGCACACATACATTGCGATGACAATGCTCAAATGATATATTGTGCAGCTCTAGTGTATAATTACTTCCATCTCCTGTATAATTGTACATATGCAAATCTTGTATTTTTTCTGCTTTATTAGTGTGTTGTATTTGTATTATTTATTGCTTTTATCTCATCACACTTTTGTTTTGTTTTGTTTTTTTTTCGTTTTTTGTTAGTATTTTTCAAGAGTGTTTTTGTATGCAACTGAGCTATTGTGACCAAGTAATTTCCCTTATTGATAAAGTTTGTCTAAGTTGAAGTCTGCACATGAACACCCAGTAGAAATACAATGACATTACTCATCATATAATCCTCCACTGTTTCCTATTTTGTGTTATCGTGTTTAGCTTCTGTGCTACTAAAGCAGGCTGAGGAGCTGGCAGCCAAATATCCAAACACCATCCCTGTGGTGTTGGATGCCGGCAGCCAGGAAGGACACCTCGACACCCTCATCAAAGACCACGACCTGGTCATCAGGTATGCACGTTCACATCCTTCATTATAATGGTTAACGCTGTGGACATACAAGCAAAGTATATTATAGATTAAATAATGACATTTATTATTTCCTGATCCTTATAGAGATCACTTCAAGGCTTGACTCTTTATGTAACAGGACAACAAATTCACACTTTAGAATCTTATTGGGAAATTTTATATGAATGTGAGAGGATTTGTAGAATTGACCGTTTTGTCTTGGTTAAGCTTGACCTTATTCTTGTAATTGTGTGCAACCATCAGTGAATCGGCACATTATAATTCGCCCTCTGCCCTTCAGCATGCTGCCGTACTCCTTCCACCCCCTCGTTGCCAAACACTGCATCAAGAGGAAGGTGAACATGGTGACAGCCAGCTACCTGAGTCCTGGCATGAAGGAGCTGGAGAGCAGGTGACAAACAGTCAAACCAGTAGAAACAAACCATTACAGAGGACTACCAAAAACAAGCAGAGCATAGAATAGAACATAATAGAATCTGTATTGTCCAATTAAATATATAGTATATTTTTCCTCTACAAAACACCATGAGTATTAACAAACCAAGGTGCAAAACAAACATATATTCAGTGGTAAATTACATCAGCATCACTGACTTAAAATCTAATCAGTTCAGTTGAAGTTCAGAATATTTGGACTTTGATTTGGAAGGACTTCTTAAATCCATTTTTAGTTGCCAGAGGATGCAAAAGCTCAAACTAGATGAAGAGAGGATAGAGCTACAGTTAAGGATGACATTAGTAGCCTCCCCATGAAAATTACATGTTTTCCAATTATTTTTCAACTACTGTTAAACAGAACAAAGATTTTGTAAACATTCTCGTTTTCTTTTGGATGCTGACATTAGTTTACCTTGTACACAGAAACGAAATAATTTACAAAAAACAAAAACCACCAGTGTCAAAATTATTAACCACCTTAAGAACTGACCTTTTTATTCACCCATCGCACAAACCACTGTTGTGCAATGATTTGCTTTAACTTTGTAATGCTTAAATTGTGTAAAACGAGGTTAAAACCCTTCTTTTACTGTCAAGCTCACATACACACAACTGTTGTTCCATATATATATAGTGTATATATATATATATATATATATATATACATACAGAAAACAGAGGGAGCTCAGTGTCCATAATGGGTAAGGGTCATTTAAAGGATCAGACGTACTAATCATTGAGTCATTGTGCAGTTAAAGGTGGGGCATGAGATCTTAGAAAAACTGTTTGAGCAAGCTACATTTTGAAAAGACACACCCTAACCCTTTCCTCAGACATCCCCCCAAAGCCACGCCTCCAGAATACTGGCACGCTAAATGCTTGTTCTTGAGGGTTTATGAGCGCAGCACAGAAACAATTCACCAGGCTCTGGCTCCGACCCCAGCTACAGCCCCGGTTCCAGCCCCAGCTCCTACCCCGGCTCCAACTCAGATCCATGCATGCCTCATTCATTCTCCTCTGACACCCCCGCTCTTACAGAACAGCCCCAGTTCATACCTATCTGACTAACGTTATATTTTCTAGTGACTTATGTTTGTGACAAAACAGTTTTCCGGTGAACCTTACATCCTAATATTGCTAATATAACTAGCCAAAGCTCTGGCTTCGTTTCCTGTACCAGTGCTGCAAGCCTCTGAGAACGCACGATTCATGCACAAAGAGGGGTATGTGCAGAGGGGGGAGGGACAAATGGCAGTTGAGTTTGATAGACATATCACTGTTCAATCATTTCGACTGGGCGCTTAAAATGACTGGATGGTGTTTTGTCAGTCCTGTCCGTTCCACAGGTGACTACATTTTTTTTTTTAATTTTTGTGTTAGAACATTTAATTAATTGGTTGTAATCAGGGTGTGAAGGGGATTTTAAGAAATATAGTAAAAAATGCTCCAGAAAAACATCTCCTACCCCACCTTTAATTCATACTGAAAATACTGGACAACAGAATATGAGTGATTATATCTCTAGATATTAAATAGAATTTTTTGGTGTTTATTTGTAATATTTTAAATCTGTGTTTCTGTGCATCAGTGTGGAGGAGGCAGGCATCACCATAGTGAATGAGATGGGACTGGACCCCGGCATCGACCACATGTTGGCCATGGAGTGTATTGACCAGGCCAAAGCCGACGGCTGCATAGTGAGTCAGCGCACACACACACACACACACACACACACACACACACACACGCACACACACACACACACACACTGTTTATATGTCAGATAATGACTGTTTGAACACACAAGCACAGACTTCCTGTCAGGTTTATTGATCCAAAACCGCCATGCCACACAGATCAGGCTGAGCTCAATCTGCACTGCAGCTCCGTCACCATTTATGGACACAACTTCAAAAATACACCTGACACATTTAAATCCGTCTTACCTGAAATGAGGATCCACTGTTTTACAGAAAGTGTTCCTGGTTTTCTTCATGTTGTTGTGAAAAACAGAACGTTTAAACACATGCACCAGTTGTTGTCACTGTCGACCGCAGAGCTCACAACCTCCTCTAAGCAGACGCCACTTCTCACATCAAAATGTTTTAATAAATTACATGTAGTTGCTGTAGTTCATGAGTCAAAATCTCTTCATTGAGAATACATTAGTGTAAGTGCATCTTTTCATGTTAATCATCCAGTACAAATTAATTCCATTTTAATGATAACGTATTGTTGTAAATTGAGACAAACACAACTTTAGAATAAATAAAGCAAACTAGACATGTTCTTTCCAATCTCTAGATTTATCAAGTATTTTTTTCCTGTTGTCAAATAATACTACACTAGATGAAGAAGTCTTTGTTAGTGTGTATGTGGCTCAGGGATGTCCTAGTTCTTTGTTGGGTAAAAATAAGAGGTACAACAATAACCGTAACATCACTGTTGTATATACATCCCTGGAACCTGCATATTAACATAAATACTATAGAATTAAAATGTATAGGTGACTGAAAACATGCTGCTGTGTTTCAGGTGGAGTCCTACAGTTCGTTCTGCGGTGGACTTCCTGCTCCAGAGTGTTCAGACAATCCTCTTCGCTACAAGTTCAGCTGGAGTCCATACGGTGTCCTCCTCAACACCATCAGCCCTGCCATCTACCTTAAAGACGGCAAAGTACAAAACCTCAGACAGCCACAAACTGACTAATTCACAATATACAATTATAGGGTTTCCACACATCCTGGAAAACCTGGAAAATGATTGACCAAATTTCCAGTCATGGAAAATGAGAAAAAAGGTCAAATGTCCTGGAAACAGTTAAATTATCCTGGAAAATTATTAATCCTCCCCCTGCCTTGTGACCTTGTGTGCCTAAACTGAGATGAAACAACGGAAATTATTTTTCAGTGATTTATTGAAAATATACAGTGTTTTTAGATGAAGTGCAAGAGAAAAAGTAAGAGAAAAGAGAGTTGAGTTGGGAATTGCCCAGTTGAACATTGTACCTCCAGTTTGTCAGGAAGGGCTACGCTGTAATCTGTGGGTGTGTTTGTATTATTTTATGATACATTTGTTATAATCATTTTTCATAGATAAATTATAGCCATAGACTGCATTTCAAATGTCTGTGTAATAAACATAGAAACAATCTGGGTAAATGCAAGTTACAACTGCAGAAAAGAACACTTCCAAAGAATGAGGGGTACTGGATCAGTGTATGACGTGATAATTTGTGGCTGTAGTGGATGCAAATGTCCTGGAAAAATCCTGGAAAATAATTTCAGGGAAAGAGTGGGAACCCTGAATTAGACAACCTCAGTTCTTTAGACCTTATTCTTTTAATATTGTCGTAAACCTATCCGTGTTTGTCATTTGTGCTGCTTGAAATGAAGAAAATAAAGCCAACCTGTGTGTTTTCTGTCCAGGTGGTGAGCATCCCAGCTGGTGGGTCTCTGATGGACTCCACGACTCCGATGGATTTCCTTCCTGGTTTCAACCTGGAGGGATTTCCAAACCGCGACAGCACCAAGTACTCGGAACCGTACGGCATCCAGTCTGCACACACACTGGTCAGAGGAACACTGCGCTTCCAGGTACTGCACAAGTTAGGTTTATTTCTAGAATCGAGTATTCAACATATAGAAAAGACAGTATGTGAGTGTTGAATGTTGAGAATAAAATAAAATGGCAAAATAAAAACATCGCAAAGCAATGAAATAAAATAATGGATGTGTTGTTTTTTGTTTTTTTTTTTAAACCCCGAAAGACATAAACAGCTGCTGGCGACCAAAAGCACCTACTGATCTAAAATGTTTAATATCTTTTTAACCACCATTTGGACATTCAGATGCTCAGTAGTGAACTTGAAAACAGTCATTTTATATAACATTGATTCATCCATATGACAGTGGTTGGAGACACTTGTTTTTATGTTCATGTTAATGATATGTTTTGCTGAAAAAGTCACTTTTTCTTCAGTTTCTTCTTTTTTTCATATAACACTTTGAATTTTCTCTGCCTGTAATAACATCTATGTGGTCATTAAATTAAATACAGGAAATTACTGTTGCAGAATGTTGAGGATACCATTATAAAGGGTAATAAATCACTTAGGAAAGGGTAATATTGAGAAAAATGAATTTCAAAGCCACCACAAAAATAGTTCTAGGTCTTTAAGATGGAAATATTTGTAAAGTAATAAAAGTTATGAGGTATGTAAGCGCCTACAGACTCAAATGTAAAAGAGTATTTCTGGTTTGATTTCAATCAGTATTTTTGCTTTAACATTTCCTCTCTCTTTTTGTGTTTCCTCTTTGTACATATAACAGTAAATGTATAGTAGGTGGAAAAGAGGCAAAGTCAAACAGAACAATAGAACTACTCTTCCTGAGCTGAAAAAATTACATTATTTTTAGTGAGCGTCAGTAAATTTAGTTGTTTAATGTATCTTCAGTTGAGGTGGAAGCAACCAGGAATGAATGAATGGACTTTTACTTTATTGATTTAAACGGATATCTGCACATTTAGGTTCTTTTCAATCAAAAGAGTTTATCGTTGGTATTCGTTATTATTAAAAGTGAGATAAAACTCATCATCATCATAGGAGTGGTACAGCACACACTTCTCACTGAATAAAATGACACATTTCTCTAAATTTGAACATTGTCAGAACCATTTGATATAATTGAGACAATTCAGCAAAATATATAACATGGGAGATGATTCGTGTTGTAGCTTTTACCCATCATTTGTTTCTCACTACCTTTTGTTTGTTGTGTTTTTGTGATTGTCTTCATTGTGACCTCTTGTTTTTGTCCCAAAGGGTTTCTCAAGTGCCATGAGTGGTTTTGTCAAACTGGGTCTGATTAACAGCGAGCCCTGTCCCTTCCATGAGCATATTTCGTGGGTAAGAACCTCGTATGATGATCCATTCAGTGTTAAAAAAAAAACAAAACTTGTGTGAAAGAGCAGCATCTCCTGTCTTCCACTTTCATCAGTCAAGGTATTTTGCATCTCTTCCACTTGAAGCGACTGTCAGTGAAAGCAGGTTTGCAGAAGAGTCCATTACTGTCAATAGCTGCTCGTCAACATCAAGGCTGCAGCGAGTTGAAGCTGTTTGACACTGATGAGTTCACAGCTCGCAGTGTTTGTTGATTTCATTTGCATCAAATAAGTTGTTCAAAACTCATATCTTACATCTGTGCATTTGGCATATTATTATTATTATTATTATTATTATTATTATTGTTATTATTATTTATTTTTATTTTTTTTCTATATTTTCACATTCCTGTCCATTCCTGCAAAGATTAAACCACACCTTTGTCAGACTCAGACTTAACTTTATTGTCATTCGATCAATGGTACATAATAGAATTAAATATATTTACCCAGGTCGCAGTTTTGTTGCATAGAAGGTAAGAGATACAATATAAAATGAAATAAAATATATAAAATGTAAATAGGGTAAAAAAAAAAAAGTTCATTAAAACTTCTTATGTACAAAATTTTATAGTCTGCAGGAACAGTACAGTTAAAGTGATGGTGCATGTAGCAGCAGCATGAGCAACGATGAAATGATGAAGACAAATTAAACACAAATGTGTAAAAATACCAGTGGTTTGGAACAGTGTTGTTCAGACAATGGAGGTAATTTTAAATTGTAAAATTCCAGTGGACCCACAGACTGTCTACCTGGGTCTGATACCTGATGATGTCATTAAAAGAGAAGATGCTTACTTATTTAAAATATTAATTCTTGCCTGCTAAAAGGTTGCCACAAGGAACTGGTTAAAAAAAAAGTGGCTAGACATTACAGAGGAAATATATACTATGGAAAAATGAACGTTTCATCTGAGGATTAAGGTGGGAGCTTTAAAGCCAAATTGGGAGAAATGGACCATAAGGACCAGCTTCCTCACTTTGTTGTTGTGTGCTCTGTTTTTGTTGTTACTGTACAGTAAAAGTGTTTTAAAAAATTAGAATAAAAAGTAAAAAAAAAATAAAAAATTACACACAAATAGTTTTACATGATATAATTTTCTTTTTACAGCTGCAGATCATGTAATACACATTTGTTAACTTTGCAGACTGTTTTGTCTCTGTACACTGGAGTTGTTTGCTTTGTGACGTGGTTAAGTGTTTTCAAGTCTTGTGTTTTCTCTACAGAAAGAGCTTCTGTGTAAGCAGATGGGACTGCCTTCTTCAATCTCCCAAGATGCCTTTGAAGACGCTGTGTACGAGTGCGTTGGAAAAGAGGACTTCAGGATGAATGCGCTCAGATGGTGAGAGGCAAAAAAACCTTATCTGTTTATCTAGGTCTTTTTTACGTGTATATAATGATTGCAAGTTTAATTTACGTATACATCAAAATGAGCGCTGTGATGTTTAATTATTATTATTAATTTTACAGCTTTATATAACATTGCAGTTTATGGAGACCATTTGGCTCCACTTATTTTACCAGTAATTTTATGAAATATACATAAAATCGTTATTGAAATGTATCTTTATATTTAACAAAGACACAAAGATTAGGCTTAAAGGGCAGAGGATTTCTGTACTGCATCTAAAGACATGTACAGGTCGAGACGTAATTCGAACTAAATGAGTATCACTCACAATATGAGCAGCTATATGTTTGACAACACGTGATGTAAAAGATAGAAAGGTGCAGAACTGACGGCTTTTTGTTTTGATAAGTGAAGACCTGCAGTGCCTCCCAGAGGACTGAGACTGAAACACTGAAGGAGTTCGGGTGAATCTGGTTAGCTGCAAATCATAAATGCTCTTTTTATCATCACGTCTTTGCCAGATTCATTATTGGAAGACTTGTAAGAATGTGTTGACTTTTGATTTTTCACTATATTCATCTCTAATCTCTAGATGAACTGATCCACTGCAGTTTTTTTTTTTTAGATCTAATACAAGAATTACCTCCAAAATTGACCAGCAGTGATCAGTTATTTAATTTATCAGCAGTGTTGGAGAATAGCTAGTTAATTGGGTCAATTCCACTGACTACTCAGAGTGTTAGTGGTTACAAAAGGGTTACGCTTGAACATAGTTTTATCATTTAAAGGTTCATTTGTAGAAAGTAACAGTCATGTCATTTGACAAGAAAACCTTTCAGTGTTGGAAATTCAGTGGCAGCATTTTCAATTAATTTGATAAATAGTGCTTCTGCCATCTGAAAACGGTATTAAAAAGTCTAAAAGACAAAATCAAAATTAGTTCGACCTCTGGAGACTTTCCTAGCACAGCAGAAATTGTAAATGTAACCTGTCTGTTTGTTTTATTGTATCTAATGTGACTATTTGTGTCAGTTACTGTCTATCATTGGTACTTAATTATTATTGCTCAATCAATTCATCATCACTTAACTTTCAATTTAATTTTAATTTGACAATTAATGCACATTGAAGCCTTTGCAGCTCTAAAACGCTCAAGTTTGCTTCCCAAATCCTGCAAAACTCAAAAATTACCTAGTTTTGCAGATGTCCATTTTTTTTGTTCTGCTTCGATGAGCCAGAACAGACATCTGCTGCTCTCAAAAGTTAGCTTTTGCACTGTGGAGGGCAGCAGGGAGCAAGGCCGAGGCTGCTGCTCCGCTTCCTCTCGCTAAAGAGAGTGCTTGAAGTGGTGTAGTGTGCTTACTCTTCAATTTAAATCAACTTTTCGAAGGGTCTCTTCAGACCAAGGCTCCGTGCTGTCATTGTTCTGCAGCCGCTCACAGTGCGGAGGGGGGAGCGCCACGCTGGCATTGAGACGTAAATTCCTCTGACGCTAAAAGTGAACTGTTGGAAACATTCCATCTCTGCCGTTAAAAGGGTATAAAGCCAACACGTTTGAAGCTCAAATTGAATGACTTGTTGTTCATTTATTCAATTCACCAGCAACGCAGTGACAAAAAGCAACTGCTCATCTCTTTAGATTGAGCCAAGGATGTGTGGGCCGCCGCTGCTGCAGGGTGTTAAAGCGGCGTAATTTTCTTTTGAGGCTTTGAATATGGCTTTTTGAAGGTTATTCCATTGTGAGGAAAAGTCTTGTTTTTTTGTGCGTTCAGGTTTGGGATGCTGAGCGATGAGTTGGTGCCTCACGCCGACAGTGTTCTCGCTGCTTTGGCAAAACATTTGGAAGCCAAACTGTCTTTTGGTAAGATACTTCACTGTTTTTACAATCACTAAACCAAAATATCTGTAGTGCATAGCAACATGTCAGTGCACTGATTCTACATGCTTGTGAACTCTACTAGAGGGATGGACACTTTAATCCTAACAGGTATGATCATTGTTACATGGTTACATCCACGCAAAGATAATTTCTGACCAGATAAGTACTTTCCTAAAGTCTCAGAAAATAGTTTTAGCACCAAAAATGCACATTCCATGTCTGAAACTCCGTATCCATGTTGAAGATCTAGTAATCGATGCTCGTCATGTAGGGACTGATAAACCCATCCAGTATCGAACTCATGTGTCTGTAACATCATTTCCAAAAGTCTTTGTTTGCCTGTTTGCATTCTATTCTGTTCTGCCGACTAAAGAATGCAATCCTGGAGTTTCCAAACAAAAAAAGGGGTCAGTAGCATCTCCAAAAGTCAAAAGCAAATGTGTTTTTTAACTGAAAACATCTCCGTGTGGATGTTTAACACGTTCGTCTAAATGGGGTTGTGATCTGCTGACTTAAAGCCGTAACACACATCACTTCATACTCAAAGCTTTCAGTGACTCTTCGTTCCCTGTGGATGGAACCGTGGTCATCCTGGGAGAGACCACCTCATCATGGTTCTCCTATCATTTGTCACCAGTCTGTACGTAAACAATTTTTGACCTTCTCTCTCTCTCTCTCTCTTGCTGTCAGATAAGGGCGAGCGAGACATGATCATCTTGAGGAACGATGTGGGCCTTCGGCATCCGACCGGCGAGCTGGAGACTAAACACATTAGTCTGGTGGTCTACGGTGACCCCAGCGGCTTCTCTGCTATGGCCAAGACTGTAGGCTACCCAGCAGCCATTGCTGCCCGCATGGTCCTCGATGGTACGTACATTTTTTCCCCATGAGCCAACAGACACACAAGTTTAGACTTTGTGTTAATCTTTTTATAAAAATTATTTAAACTATCTGACAAACAGAAAACCCATTGGCACAAGTTTCACATTAACACAGATGCAGCAGTCATGTAAACTTATTTGTTTCAAACGTAAGTTTCCATACTTGAAACCTTTTTATGTAGACGTTAATATCCTGAACAAACCAAGGAAAAAAAATAAATAAACAAGAGAAAAAGGTATATATGAAAAAAGAAACAGTAATAAATAATATGAAGATAAAAATTATGATAATAGTAATTTTAGTTTTTATAACATTAAGTATTAATATTATAGTAATAATGTTAATAAACTATAAGAGGAAAAAGATGATGATGATGATGACAGTAACAGCAATACTATTCGTAAGAATAATACCAAAATGAATGAGTAATAGTAATATTATTATTATTACTATGGTCATGAGCAGCACTACTAGCAATGATAACAATAATAACGATGATGGTAGGTAACTGCACTGTTCCCATAAAGTTGGAATAACATATTTTTACCTCTTCTCATGACATTATTGGGACAATGTAATTTATTCTTGATAGATAAAGTGTAACTGGGACTCATTAGCCCTGGTCAAAGGTGATTACTGATGTGTATAAATAGGAATAAAAAGAGGAATTTGTCCGAAAACAGAATGATTCCAACTTTATGGGCAAGAGTGTATTATTGTAGAAGTGGTGTGATGGGGAGAGCAGGCAGAGACGGGGGGTGGAAGTGATGGTGTCACCAGCAGTGGGGGGAGGTTAGTATTTATTTGTGTGTCTTCCTTATGTATGTGTGTGTTATACTGGTAAGTTTGTGGAATTAATAAAGTGTGTCCAGTGTTTATTTAAAAAGTTTAGGTGATTGTTTATACTGTTGTTTGTCGTTCTGTTGAAACGTATTGAGATAGTATGGATTCCACTGAGATACTGACGTATTGTTTCAACCTTTCCAGCTGAGGATTGTGTTAGTAGTGATTGTTAAGGCGGCCAGTGTGTTTTTTTTTTTTTTCCAGTATCAGTGGCAGTTCAGCTGACGGCAGATCTCCCTAAAGCTTTTAAACAGCAGAATCACAGATGACCGCATCTTTTATTTCTCTGAACAAATGTTTTTAAAGCAGGAACGTCATGTGGAAACCATGTCTGCTTGGATCTCCTTGGGAATCACAGCCTCTATAAGGCCCTGATGACCATTTGTCCACCAATTACAGCTTTACCTTGAAGCAAAAATAACTCATTTTATCCAGCATTCATCCTTCATAGTCAGTTTCCCATATTTTTTTGCCCATTCACATTTGCTGCGGGTAATAAACATACCCTCTGGTTTCATGTTCTTACCTATTTTCAGAGTGTTTCTCACAAATTGCATTAGTGTTCCTTCTACCATTCAGTCTCTTCTGTGTATTTTCAACTGGTGTATACTTTATTTCGTACTTCTCACACATCAGGGCATACAAACTTGAACCCTAGCTGTTGTTGCTTAACTTAAATCACAAAATGTTGCTGTATAATTTCCTGATAAAGGGTTAAAGGAGGTGAGAATAGAGATAAAGTCCTCCTAATGTGTAAATGTGTTGAAATTTAGCAAAAGATCTAATGGTAATAAAAATAAATCAGTCATCCACCAAACATCAGTGAAGGTTTTAACTGATATCACTGAATGTTTTTCTCTGTAGGGGAAATCTCTAGAAAGGGTTTGGTGGTTCCTATGACGAAGGACGTCTATGGGCCGGCGCTGGCCCGACTGAAGGAGGAAGGACTGCACTTCATATCCAAAAGCACCCTGCAGGAATAGAGGGGGCAGATATTTTACCTTCCAACGTCTCACATAAAACTCATCAAATCCTTTTGAAAGCATTTTTATCCACAGGATCTGCAGATAGATTCAGATGCATCTAAAAAAGAAATACACATTTACTTTTTTAATTTACATTTTTTAAAAACCTGTTAAATGTCGATAACAGAAATATTGGTTAATATTTTAAACAATTTTGTCAAATGCTTGAAGGTCGTCACGAGGAATAATTTAGTGAAGCAAAAATTCATCTGAAATAGTTGTTTTATTGAAGTGAAATGTAACCTTAACCCTCTGAGATGATGGTTTCAGGATTATGTTTAGGTTAAAAATCTGATGATATTCAATTCAATCTCCAGCTACAGTTATAGTCAGTCTGACCTCATTTGCTTCTCTTTGCCAAAAATGTAATGTCACTAATTTCTTCTGTTTCAGAGAAAAGTTCTCTGCAAAGATGTGATAGAAGGCAACCGATCAAACACTACACAGACAAACGAGAAGCATTAATAAGCACATAACATCATGTAGAAGCCACGCCTAGGCTTTGAGATTTTAAGATTACACCAAAAAAAAAGAAAAACAAACAAACTTGAGGGACACTAACAAACTTGTCCCCTACTGTTTATGGAAGGATTGTTGGACTCTTTGTGAAGCTCCACCAATGACAGTACAACAACGGAAGTATTTAGAACTGCAGTAGATTAAGCACAGACTGTGGAAAAACTGAAATCCAAAAAATGCCACGTACTTCAGGTACAAAAGCAGAACTACGACTAAAAACCAAAAATCAGACAATCCACACTTCCCTTCCAAAACATATGATAGTCAAACACTGTGTCAGAGCTATTGCTGCTGATGATTATTATTATTTTCAGTCTGTTTCCTTTCTGTTAATCCAGTCATTCAGTGCTCAAGGTTAGCTCATTGTCTCTACTAAAAGGTAAAAGGTCATTATCGGAATTGTCTTGAGGCAACCTAGTAATACAAGATAATAACTTGCACAAGATGACTTTTGAGACTGCTGAGGCTCCATATTTTAATCTACTGCATTAACCTTTAACACAACTAATATGACATTTCTTGGAATACATACATTGGTTGGTTTTGTTTGTAACATGTAGACCACTCGAGATGGCTTAATGTTAAGAGAAAAAACAGATTAAAGGTTAGAATAAAGACTGGATATCCACGAAGTATCCAGCCACATCTAGAAATAATCATGTGACCGTTCATGATATTGGCCCGTGATGTGGATTTGTTCAACTAAACAGGTGGCAACAGCTCAGCTTGTTTCACGTCATGCTTTTTGTTTGTTTCAGACTGAAATTATTTGTGGAACATTTGTGTATTTATTGTCTGGCACCTGGAGATATTTATTGTATATTTTGAAGGGATGACATCACCTTATAAACGGTTGGTTTCACGCTTTAAATGGACAAAAGAGAGAGTTATTTTACAATCAATATACTTGAGATATACAGTATATTTTTGAATAATATATCCATATGTAGTCCTGATCACGATATATGGGTCTCCAGATCGTTGTGTTGTTTATATTAATAGACTGATATTGGGAAGAGATATGTTCCAGTCAGAAC
This sequence comes from Apogon hyalosoma, assembly GCA_037367295.1. NCBI lineage: Eukaryota > Metazoa > Chordata > Actinopteri > Kurtiformes > Apogonidae > Apogon > Apogon hyalosoma. The sequence goes on from JAPQRP010000025.1 coordinate 20,068,753, forward strand.
TCTACAAATTCAGATGAAATGTTCTAGAGAGAATATTAACATTTTTTCAGTGTTGGTCAATTTCATTTTGATGCTTAATGTTTGTTTCCAGCTGAGAAGGAACATGACAAAGCTACAACATGAACAATATTTCGTATTCTTTTGTTTGTTTGTTTTTTCTTTGTTGGTGTGTTCATGTTGTAAATCTATTTGTAAAATGTTTTTGCTTCCTAAAAATTGTAAAACGGTTGCATAAATGTAAATGAATAAAATGAAAACATCAGATCATTATAAGGTTTTTGTCATGTGTATTTTTGTATACATTAAACCTCTGCTTGTTTATATAATGAAAAATGTATTGATAATGACAAATACAAACGTACTGGTTTAATAAGTTAAAGACTTTATTCACCATTAACTACTCTGCTTACATTTGTTAAAGGAAGAATACAGTCTAACAGTTCATGAACCTACAGTGTATCTGGAAAGTATTCACCGTGCCACAATTTTATAATTTTGCTGATTACAGTTTCTTGTATTATAGCTTTATTCCAAAATAGATTCATTTTTTGACCTCGAAATTCTACTTCATAATTCTACCTCGTAATGACAAAGTGAAAAAAGTTTGAAACTTGCTAATTTATTATAATAAAAAAAAGTGAAAAACTAAACAGAGCCTACTAATACCCTTGCCTGGTTGCACAGCTCTGCCCCTCACTGATACCCTACCTGGGGATTACTTTTGAGTCAAAACTTTCAATCTTTTTCAAACTTTTCAAAAGTTCTGAAAAAAATTACAAAGAATTCAGAGAAAGGCACAAGTAAAGAATACGTGTGTGAAATTTGAAAAGAATTAGGTGAATAGTGTCCAAGAAATGGGTTGGACAAATTTGCTAAGTTGAAATTTTGAAATATTTGTAAAAAAAAAAAAATAATAAAAAATGTAAATCTTAGACCAGGAGAAACTAAATCCTCTGGTCTGATGAAACAAAGATTGAACTCTTTAGCCACACACTACTCATCACCTGCCCAACACAATCCCTACAGGGAAGCATGGGCAGCGTCGGGTGTGTGTGTGTGTGTGTGTGTGTGTGTGTGTGCGTGCGTGCGGGGGGGCTTGTCATGGTTGAGGGAAAGATGAATCTGCAATATACTGGACCTTGGACTGGGGCGAAGATTCATCTTTCACCAGAACAATGACCCTAAGCATACAGCCAAGAAAACAAACCAGACCACTCTGAGTGTCCTAGTGTCCCAGCCAGAGCCCAGACCTGAACCCCATCGAACATCTCTGCAGAGATCTGAAAATGGCTGCACCGACGCTCGCCATCCAACCTGATGGAGCTGGAGAGGTTCTGCAAAGAAGAATGGGAGAATCTACCCAAAAAGTAGGTGTGCTAAGCTTGTAGAATCAAACTCAAACAGACTTGAGGCTGAAACTGCTGTTAAAGATGAATCAACAAAGTGTTGAGCAAATGCTGTGAATACTTATATATTTGTTTTTTGTTTTTTTTAAATACATTTGCAAAAGTTTCAAACAAACTTTCACTTTGTCATTATGGGGTACTGTGTGCACAATTTTAAGGTAAAAAAATTCTATTCTGGAATAAGGCTTTAACCAAAAAAAAGTGTGGTGCTGTGAATATTTTCTGGATACACTGTAATATTTTGGGGATTAAGGAACCAGAATGTCATGTCTAAAGGTAAGCATGACGGTGAATTTTTTTCTGCGAGTTTTTCTTTACCTGTTCAGACTGTGCATGTTGAACTTTTTCTTGTTGCGGTATTCATACTAACAGCTTTTTCCTGTTATTCCTCTTTAAAAACATCCTGCTGTATCCCATCATTTCAAAAGCATTTTTCAGCAAGACAGAACAAAACAAAATGTATTTTGGGTCTGTATGTTTCCTTTTGTTTTACTTCAGCCACAACAGATCCTTAGTTTCGACTGTGGCTTTTGAGTATAATCAAATATATATTTAAGTCTTTGTGTTCATCATGTACTGCAAAGCCAGGGATGTGTACTACTACAAAGAGAAAATACAGATTTAATACAGAGAAAAGTAACGCTGTACTTCTTGAAGCTTGTTTAATTATTTGTTTTAAGTCTTAATTTCTTCATTGAGTGTATTTTCTATATACACATCAATATAGTTATTTAACTTTGTGTTAACTATGGCATCGCACTTGTAAAACGAGCAAGTTGTAATATGTGTTTTCACATACTGGGAAACAAATAATTTTCTGGTGCTTAAGACTTGCTCTTTTTTTTATGACTGATCAAGTGTTAAGTTATGTTTCTGTTATCTGTATTAAGCAAAGATAGTACAGCATTTTTAGGCAAACCTTTATGTACAGTTTTGGTGGCGACGCAAATTTTGTTTTTACAAGCTTCCCTGCTTTTTTTTTTTGTTTCACATGTTTCTTTTTCCATATGTTCCTAAGATAATGAAGAATAATTATAAGCAGTTTACATAATTTAAAGGCTACTATTTGCAAAAAATGACATTTATTTGAAGTGTCAATTTATCCGACTGGTAAAACTTTAGGCCTTAACTGTGTGTGTGTGTGTGTGTATATCAATATTAGTTAAATATGATCCTGTTGTTTTTTTTTGCTTTCAGATCAGCTCTGGAAAAAAGACAATCAGGCTTTTTTTCTTCCACTCAATTTGGAAGCAGCCATGCAAACTAGGCCACCGAGCAGGGGATAATTGGGCATGTAATTATGAAAAGTCAAAAATGCAAATGAAGGTATGGATACGGCGGGCGGTCAAGATGACGTCTGGACACTTGACCTATTTTCTGCCCTGAAAAGGCGCATGTCTTCCATAATCTTGGTTGGGATTAAAACATGGGAAATAATTTGGAATAAGCAGTTCAGTGCAGGGATTAAAGCATGACTCCATGAAAAGAAAATGTAATCCACAGGTCGGACAGGACTATGTCTTTATTTTAGTTTTTGTGACACCTCTTTTCAGGCCCACAGGCTCCATCTCATGTCTGAATGTTGACACCTTCGCCCTCCTTCTTCTTGAGAGGTCGAGGAACCGAGGCTTGTTCAGTGCTCTAGGTCACTGAAACTACAGTACTTTCAGTCTTAAACATGTAAATATAACCCACTTTCTGACACTTGAAATCCCCCAAATATTTGGGTTACCAGACAGTCAGCTGAAAAGCATTGTGTCTCAGTAACCCCCTTGAATTAGTGTAAACGTAAGTTGGTTTTACATAAGCTGCTCACTGTTAGCAGCAGCAAATTTTAAGTGAACACTGAAAATTATGTGAGTGAAATGCAATATGGGACAAATAAGGAGGCCATGGGCATCCACCTGAAAGAGCCATAGGAGCAACATGAAATCCTCAAGGGGCACCTGTTAAGGCCTTAAGAAACACTTGGAGATGTATTGTATTTGTGATTTTTTTAAAATTTTTTTTGGGGGGGGATTTCTGACATTTCTACTCCAATTTTATAAAATTTTACAAATTAACTTGTCTTTTAATGTAAGGACTAAATAGACATGTAATTTTTTTGCAGAACACTGACTTCATTCTGTCAGTGTAGACAAATGTAGTTAACATGGTGGATGCCATCTCTTACCAAAGTTCATGACCAAATACACCACAACTCAGACCAAAATAATTTTTTTTCAGAGCATGCAGATAATTCTATCTATCTATCTATCTATCTATCTATCTATCTATCTATCTATCTATCTATCTATCTATCTATCTATCTAT
>JAPQRP010000025.1:20074193-20120910 GCA_037367295.1 Apogon hyalosoma
TCTATCTATCTATCTATCTATCTATCTATCTATCTATCTATCTATCTATCTATCTATCTATCTATCTATCTATAAAATACTATATAGTAAAACTAAAACTAATGCTAATCAAAAACCCCTAGCAAAGCCTCAGGGTTCACTTATTACCTTGACACCTGAGAAAAGTGGTCCAAAATGACAGATTTTTCAGTGACAAAACCCTTTTAAACATCCTGAAATACCAGCCCAAAATGACAATTATCAGAGCTCTAATCAATGCTAAACACATCAAACCATGTGCATGAACATTTTTCTTTTGCTGTGAAAAGTTTTCTCAGCAGGAGCATAGTTGAGGGAAAAAAACAGTCAGGCAGGCTTCTTCTTTGGCGTTCTTTCACATCTTTAATCCCCTAGCTAATAATCCAGCAGTGTTTTATGTCCAGCTAAAAAACAAACATGTCAGTACCCCATGCATTATGTTTAGTCTGTTACAAAATCCAGAATATAAAAGCATTAATGTTCTCCAACTAAGCAATTAGAATTAAATCATAACATCTGAAAGCACTAAAAATGGTAAAATATAAAAATCTAAAAGTATAAATAGAAATTTGGTCCATCAAGGTGATTACTATAATATTATTTACATTAGATTATTATTCTTATAATTATTCCAGGCCCTTATTTTATATTTGACTTCAATAGCACATGGCTGCTACAGCTGTAAATGGTATTTACAAAGAGGAGTTCAGTGCAGGATTCTATAAAAGACACACTAACAAAATATCATTTGATGTAAAAAGATGCAGTTTTTTTTCCCTTTTTCCCCGTTTGGCTCAGTGCCAATAAATACAAAGATTTAGGAAACGATTGTTAGTTGAATACAGCATTAAAAACATCAGACAGTTAGTCTACAGTCTGTATCAAAGTTGTTAGAAGTACACAATGAAAAAAAATACAAAAAGGCACACAATACAAAACCGCAGGGAGTCCAAATCCAGCAAAGAAGAAACTCGGAACATGCCAGTTTCAGGCTACAATAGAGAAAGTCCTGAATGAGAAGGAGTTTGTTTAGTGGTTGAAGTGTGAATCTAGCTTCAGGAGAAGTTCTGTTGGTGGATGAAGAAGGATAAAAGATGAAAGCTGATGCTCAATTAAAACAGTTCTTTGCAGGGTTTTTTTTTTGTTACACCAGGGACTCCAGGCTCTCAGCAGTGCTGGCGGTTCCCACCACGATGGTACCATTGTTGTCGGAGGACTGGAGGGTTTTCTCATCTTCATGCATCCCCACAAGACTGAGCATGGCTTTGTAGAGAAACTGGAACTGCTCCTGGAAGACAGAGCAGGTAAACAAGGGTTTGTACCTTCACACTTGACAGGAAAAAAGTACATTTACATAACTGGAAATGTAGAAAAAAATATTGTGTTTATTGTAAAATTGTAAAAACAGTATAGGGGCTATTAGTATTTCTACTTTCAAATATTTAATTACCTAAATTATCATTGTCGTGTTTAGAATGACCAAAGACGCAAATGTATTGGATTGTAGAGATACGAACTGAATATACTGTATTTACACCAATGGGATGCTATGTGACCACTAGAGGGAGTAGTGAGTCACAAAACTAACATCACAGGACCTTTGACCAAAGTGACCAGATGGGTTGAGAACCACTAACCACAACCTTTAGAGTCAAATAAACTGACAAAGTGATAAAAAATAGAATCACTGTTGTTGTTTTCACCACTGGACACAACTCTAAATGAAAAGAACGGAGTTTGATACTGAAATGAGTGTTTCTTCTACAGTTTGATTATGAGGTTTATGAAGGTATAAAGTTATTATGTGATGTTATTATCTTTGCAAAGTTGACATTTGTTGATCCACGGTTCAGACTAAACTGTGACAGTCCTTGTTTGTTCGATTCCGAACAGATCTTTAGTGGAGCCACTGACGACACAAACCATACAGAAAACTGAAGTGATTTTCGGTTTTCTGAGGTTGTTTTCTGTCTAAAAACAGAGTTAAGCTAACAGGGCTATAATGTAAACTATCAGCTGATGCAGCATGTGAAGATTATTAAGACACTGTGTTAGTTGAAATAACCACTTATAATTTTTAGTTTGCAGATGAAAACTTGATGACATCATAATACAGCTGTGTGCAAACAATGAGCTTTATTCCGTGAATGATACAGTCAGTGGATACATAGCATTGATTTGTTGGTGGATTTGGAAGCTGTAAGGACTCCTCGAGAGTATGGAGTGTCAGTACTACATAGAACATATAGAAAGTGAACTGCATCAACAGTAACTGTATTTCCTTTTATCATTAGCACCAATTTATGTCAAGATCTTTCAGGAAAATGGCTTGCAACACTTTTTAAGGAGTAAAACAATAAAAGCTCCTATATTACTGTACATGTCAAATGAGATGTTTCCAGCACCATTGCTCTTCTTCAGACTTCTGTTACACTGTATGACACAAAGAAATATAGGAATACACATATCTTGACAATCTGTTAATAGATTGCATTTTTTCCCACATGATCTCAAGTGGTTCTTAAAAAGGCAAAGGGAAAATAAGCAGTAAAAGAATAAAATGAGTAAGTAGACAGTAGAAAATTACTGTTGCTAATTAAAAGGTTAGTCAAGTGATGGAAATTGAATCATCAGCTTTGTAAAGAAAAATACCAAACGCCGTAGCTAGTATTTCAAATGACAAATGAATAACTCTCTTTGTCTTTATTTTATTGAATCTCAAATTTCAGATTGTTGACTGGAACAAATAGAAAATGCTGTCATCTTGTATAGAATATCATTATGGGTGTATATCATTGTTTTATAAAGTCGTATACTGTTAAATGGACGAAAAATAACAATAGTTAGTTCCAGCCGTAGTCCGATAGGATTTCTATTTTACTGTTGTCAACATTCACAGATCTTGGAAAGTTACTTGTGGGAAATGTTATAGTTAAACCTCTAATACCTCAAATAAAATACACAAATAAAACTCAGTCATTCCATCCGTTGACAGAACACGTTTAAAACAAATATCACAGTACCATCAGCATAATGTGAGACAAACTTACAATGTCACTGAAGACCCCTGGCCTCATTAGGTTGGTCAGTTTGGCCACTTGGAAGACGTCAACTGAACCTTCGGCCTCGAGCTGGCGGGTCAAAGACAACAGGGCACAGAAGGTTCCTGCTGTGACTCCACCCACACTAAAAAGAACATATTAGCAGTTGTCAGAACTCTGTTTAAGAATCGAGTCACATATCATTTCATTGATGCCCATGTCGACCTATCAGAGAGGATCTTACTCATCATGGATGACGGTAGGGCCTTCCTTTGAACCGTTCTCCTTTTTCAGTAGGTTGATGAGCTCAAAGGTGTTGCTGATGGGGCTGTCGGGGTTCGGCCAGCGGGGGGTGCGGTAGTGTTTTACCTCTAGAACATAGTCGTCCTGTTAAGAAGGAACAGTATAATCAGCACCACATCCGAACAGTCATTAACTTTTCCTCTCACTTTTCTATTAAAAATAATCAAAACTGTTAATTTAGCAGTGTGTCGCTTACCAAATCTAAGGCTAAAATAATGATATAAAGGATGAAGTGTGGTGTGATATTCTGTCTAGGATCATTTTGGACAGGTTTACATATGTTTTTATATTGTGTTTTAAATAAATACTAATGTGTAAGCAAGGCTTTACAAAGGACATGAGAGCATCTTCTGAACACTTAGTATAGACTTACTACTTAGAACTGGAGGTCATTAGTGACCACCTGAAAAAGCTTTAGAAACAGCCTGCGGTATCTGTGGAATAGTTGTTAGTGCCTTTACAATGACCTAAAATCACCATACAGGGTGTATCAAAAAAAACAGTAGACTCTCCAAAAAGTATCCACCAAATTTACAATCGAATATTTTCATGAAGTTTCTTTGTTTACATATGTTGGTATAGACATCCTGCTTCTGTCCATGCCAAAATTTATTGCATAATTTCATGCATGACTGAACACAGACTCATTTTCCGGCTGGTCAAAAAAAAAGTTTTCCTCCAAAAAATTATAGGGCTAAAATTAGATGAAAAGTCTTAAACTGTGATGCAAAATGTGAATTTTGTTTTTTCTCTGCTGCGATACTCAGATTAACCCTTTGTTTCCTGCCATTTGTGCTGTTGCAGTGGACAGCCTTCCATGCGCTTGGACATGTACGTAGGGATGCATCGAACATGCCAGAGGGGCATGGCATGTTTTTCCACCAAATCACCTGTACAAGGTCCGAGATTGGAGTCAGATTGATTGTGTAACCAACTGAACACAAGCCAACAAGAAAAATGACAACCACGAATTCTTTACACCTGATTAAAAGTGATAGTGTTTTGAGCTAGGGTAGTCACAGCATAGTGTGGGCTTCATACTTCTGATGTTTTTACGTTCTTACGTTTTCAGCTGTGGATAAAAATTGGGTACGTTAGTGACTTGCTCCTTGAAATATCCTCTTAAGGATGTGGTCGGGTAGTGATCACTCGCAAACCACCGTGTGACCCTCCCACACACTTCCATCCACCCACTGCCCCAGTGCAAACAGCAGGAAACAAACAGTTAATCTGAATATCGCAGCGGAGAAAAACAAAAACTCACATTTTGCATCACACTTTAAGAATTTTCATCCAATTAGAACCCTTTCATTTCTTGGAGGAAAAACATTCTTTTGCCCACCAGAAACTGGGCCTGTGTTCAGTCATGCATGCAATTATGCAATACATTTTGGTATGTACCAAGCAGGATGTCCATACCAACATATGCAAACAAAGACATTTCACAAAAATGTTCAATTGTAAATTTGGTGGATACTTTTCGGAGAGTCTACTTTTTTTTAATACACCCTGTATAAAGGATGTATGAAAACCAACCCAAAATGATAGTTTTCAGACTCAGAAATGCTTCACTGTGATATTAAATTACCAAAGTTATTTTATTCATATTCTTTGTGTCCTGTGTTTGGTTTCTAACCTGTGTAGCTTCCAGTACATATTCCTGGACCACCATCATGTCCTCGTTGGACATACAGATGTGGTTCTCAGTCCGCTGAGTGACGCTGAACATCTCGTAGGTGATTGGCTGCCCTTTGCGAGGCCAGAAAATGCACGGCTCCGCTTCCTCCTCCATCTAAACATCACACAAAGTTGGATGATATTACACTGTGATGCTGCAACACAACACCTGAATAACTTCCTAAATTAATTTCCATGAAGCCTTTATTATTGAACTTTCAATTAGTAAGGCGTTCCCTTCACTTTCTGTCTTCATTGACCAGTTGTCTGTAATCTCCTCCAATTAAATGTCTCTATTTATTTTTACTCACATAGTTCATTACCTTGAACTTTATAACACATCCTTTCCAGTAAATGTCTTCAGCTTTAATACTAATACATACTTCATGAAGCAAGCAGTATCCACACTGTAGAGGGTTTGCATGTTAATCTTTGCATTTTGGATTAGTAGTTGAATTAAAAAGGCATTCTGAATACACCACATTCAGTGTAGGTAACTAATAAGTTTTTTTTTTCTGTTTTCTCGCTTCAGGGAACAAACAGGTTAATCAAGCAAATTAAACTGGAATAAAATAGTTGTTTATTTGCTGTGAACAGACATACTACAATAGTAGATGATTAGATAATTATCATACAAATAATTGAAATTAACCATTTCATTGTATCTGTCTGTCCATTTTCTGCCAAACAGATTATTTATACCTGCCCATATTCAGCACACCTAATGAAGAGCATTTACTGGCAGCAAACACATAAACAAACATTGCATTTCTTTTTGCCTTTTGGACTTTGACAACAAAAATGGCAAAAAGGGAATTTGAAATAAATAACTTAAATATACTGACGTATAAAGACATTACTCATAATTACAGATATTAAAAAAAATGAAGCACCTTGTGGGCGCAACAAGATTACAATTAAAAAACTGCCAGAACTATGGATGCAATTTGACATTTCCGTTAGCTTGAAGTAATTTGTAATACTTGCAGATAACAGAAAAGGTGTGACAGATGTTAAAGCTTTACTACTACACTTATTTTTTCTATTAAAACTCCAGAGGACACACAGGTCCAGAAGACTGAAAGAGTACCTAATATTTTTGGAAACTTACTGGGTTTTTTCTTACTGAAAGTTGATGAATATCAGCCTCAGGTGTGTTAAAAATATTCAGTCTGGCTCTGCCAGCGTTGCCAAAATGTAAAATACAGTTTTTTTCTCACCCCATTTACTGTTGTCCCAGGCAGAGACACAATGACCTGAGCGTTGTGATCCCATATCATCCTCCAAAAGTCCTTTATAGTGCCTGGCAAAGGATTCTGGGTAATGATGAACTCACGACTCTGTCGGTAGCCCTGCAGGAGGAAAACCATTATTATTATTATTATTATTATTATTATTATTATTATTGTTGTTGTTGTTATTAATGATGATGATGATAATAATAAATAAATCAATCATCCTTATCATATTCAGGGTATGATGTATTAATGTTTAGAAATATCAGTCTGCAAAAACTATGGATACAAAACAAATGTCACTCATCAGATTCTGTTCTTACTGCGATGTATGATGCGTTTATATAGTCTGATGTCTCCCCAGCTGATGTAGACAAACGCACTCGCGACCTCTCAACTGAAAAGAAAACATTTTAATTAACTTTGAAAATTGTTTCCACAGTAACAAAACATTTTCTTGTGGCAGCGTATCCATATTTTACCATAGAGCTTTACAATATCAAATACACAAACACACAAATCCAGAAAGAACAGTCTTCATGGTAACGTCGTCTTTGAGACTCACGGGGTATTAGTGCAGAGCTTCTGTTTTTGCAGCTGTTTTCCTCCTGCAAAGCTGTGGAGAAATCACACTGCTTCACTGGAGAATGACAGAGCAGCTGTGGAAAACATAAAAAAAAAGAAAAAAGACAGCATCAGCTTTGGTGTATGCAATATTTTATGAGTAGATACGGAACTGTTGGAAAGGTTTTACTAACTGTAATTTTATTACTAAAAAAATAATAAAATAACACTTGTAACTTGAACAACTCATGGCATTAAGAAAATATCAATATGTGCAAATCTTTATGCTTTCCACTGCACAAGTGAAGGCCATTTGTGTATTTTATCTTTATTCTTCAATTCATTAATTTCCACTACTGGATTTGTATGGCACACATAGTAGTTACATTTTGTAAAATGAGAATATATTTTCAGTAAGCCTTCCTGATTCTTTATCCCAAACTTAATATTTTCAATAATGTGCACACTCGTCCCCATTTTGTGTGTGATACTAGATCAGTGTTAAGCTTTTACAAAAGTAGCCTGTTTTCATAGTGAATTAAAAAATCTTTTATCAGTTTATAAGCCACTGCACAGCTTTACCGATTGAAAAAGCAAAACATTACCATTTGGTGATGCTGCTTTCAGACTCCAAGCTGCATCAGCGTACCTTCTATTCATTCTGACTTTATGCAGTGTTTATGCAGTTTTTGCAGTTATACTTCTTTTTATTTTATTCTATTTCATTGAAATACCATCAATGTATTCTGTTCAAAATTTCAGATTTTTATGTGTGCTTGTTTTATCTCTTACAATTTGCCAGTTCTTTGTAAAGTGCCTTGAATTTCATGAATTGATTTGTGTGAAATGTGCTCTATAAATATGATTTGATTGATTTGGGGGGTGTAGACTAGGGTAGTAGTTAACAAGGTTATTCTTAGTTTTCATATTTATCCTCCTGATGAGATAGATTTTTGTCACCTTTCAGGGACAAAAGTCTCACAGCTTTACTTAAAAAAAAAGTAAATTTAAAAAAGCCAACACTTTAACTTTCCTGGGTCTTAGGAGGATTTACTAAGATTTTTCACTACAGGTAACATAAAACATATCAGTAGTTTAATAACAAAATTTAGTGGAGTAATGTCTACGGTGGAGTCTTTCCTGAATAAACTCTTAATGTATATGTTCACTGAAAACAGGGGGATGTCCTACGTTTGTTTCTCACCTTAAACTGTTTGTCCAGATGCGTCCTCCCAGCAGGCCGTGGGGTCAGCAGCTCATCCACGTGCCTGTGCAGGTGAGCAGCGGACACCTCTGTGTCTCCAGACAAGACAGCTTCCACCAAGGCATCGTGGATAAAAACATACTGTTCCTGCAGAGGAGACGGCAAATACGATAAAGTCAACACTTACAATGCCGACTCTAACAAGCTGACTTGAAACTCTGCACAGTGATTCTCGTGTACATTCTAAATGCTCAACGTGACGTCCTTGCTCCAAAGTAACACCTCATTAATAATGAAAAGCAGCCAATCTTTATGTACAAGAAACATCATGGGCAAAGTGATGATTGGTTAAGGACGCGAATATGAATAACAGTATTTGTAACCTTAATGAAATGTCATTCTTTACTCTTGCTAGTACTAAAACTACACCTGGAAAAAAAAATACCAAAAAAAAACAAAACAAAAAAAAAAAAGGGAAAATGGCAAAAAAGCAACTATTTGATAGCCAGCTACTCAAAAAGAGCAAATACCTTTTGGCCTCAGCTAAAAATAGTCTAACCCTAACCCAAAAATAGTAATTTTTTTGTCTAAATTTCAGAGTTTTGACCCATTTCCTTATTAACATTATTAAAGCAGGCCTGTCTTTGCCTCTGGTTGTAAATTGAGGCAATGCAGAGTGTTACGGCCCCTGGGGTCCTCTTGGGGGCGCTGTATTATATCAACAGGCACCTGATTTAAATAGTCTGCCCATAGACATATATGTTGACGCCACATTGGCTGTTGAGGGACGTGCCTAAAGCGCCGCCATCTTGGTCCAGGGCTGACAGGCAGAAGTGTATGTATGTCTATGGAGGTCAGAGGTACACCACAATCTCAATTTAGAATTATTCACTGAATTTTTGACCGAAACGGTTTGATTTGTTAAAACATCACACATGTAGGCCTGATACAGGATGCTTAGATGTTTTAAAAATGCCGGTTTTACTACCCAGATACAAAGTCTACATAATGTTTCCAGTAGACAATCTGACAACACTGTCAAAGATGATGGACTTCTGCCGCTTACAGCTGTTCGAACGAGTGGAACCTTAACAAGAGATCTGATGGAATTACTTTTCACATGTATGGTGTTTGTGAGGAATAAACTGGAGTGAGCAGGCTGTTAGTGATATAAATCAAGACCAGATGGATAGAAACCCTCTGCTCTGCATCTGGGCTCTACCAGCTCAGGTTACATTATCCTACAGCTGCTTACAAGAGAGACAAAATATATGTTAAAATACTAGGTTATTTTTCTATAAACTGCCTCTTGTTCGAAAGAAAACAGACCCTAGGCTGCAGTGATTGATACAGCATTTATCATTATACCATTACTATTATCACTTTGTTAAATGCATACTATTATATTATATATTATTGTAATAACATAAGCCACTTATTATTATTATTATTTACTACTTTGCCACTTGTCTCTACTAGTACTTTTATTCTGTTATTATTTTGATGATAATAATAATAATAATCAAATTAAAGATATTCTTTAAAATGAAGACCTGAACACACCTTGACGTTTTCTGGGTTCCTTTTGTTCTATTTATGTCTGTATCTGTCTCTCTATCAATCCTCCATGTCTGACATTTTTAACAAACAACCCACGTAAATATATGTTGACAACTGAGCATTTTATGATCATTTTAATAGTGCAAACACCTCTTTCCTCTATAGACTTAATGCACAGTAGCAGCGAGTAGCACTGTTCCAAGATGGCCGCCCTGTAGGCATGTCACTCCAATGGGCAGCAGCAGTCGATGCAGTGTCTACGTATATATATCTATGAGTCTGCCTGCAGTACTCACTCTCTCTCTGCTTGCTGCCCTCACCGGTCCTCGGTTCTTCTGCCTTTGGTGCTTTAACGTTTTGTTGTGTTCTGCACTTTTCAACACTCACATCAGCACATGCACACCTACACTACTGATTTTCCTGATGACTCAATTACATTCTGTAATATACTTTAGTTTGTGTTTTCCTAATTTGGTTTAATTTGCCTTAATTTGATTTAATAAAGCATCTTTGTGTTAAACTTCATTTATGGTGTGTTCCCCTTCTTTGTTGTGGCCTCCGAGCCAGGTCATAACAAAAGTAATCAGAGATACAGGCGGTTGATCTCTGACCTCTGTCTGAACCAGGTAGTTCCTCTGTGTTCGGATGTGTTTGAGGAAGCCTGTGATGTTGACGGTGCCTTCGTCTCTGATCTGCTTCAACATGCTATCCAGGACGATATATGTTCCCGTCCGACCAACACCAGCACTGAACAACAATGAGGAAAGAGAAAATATGAACATGATCATGATGACGAGAAACTTTATTTCAAACATGAGTACAAATAAAGTATAGAAGTGAACGAAAGGCAAAAAGAAATGGCACATTTAAAACGAAACACTCCAGATTATTGAAGGCAATAAGTCAAAGACATCTTTTAAAAAATGTCACACAATGTACTACTATTTCATTGTGGGTCTTTAACTAAACACTTTATGACCAAATTTTCAATGACTAATGTATACAGTCCATAACAAAGAATAGGTCATTTGTTAAATTACTGAAAAAGACAACAAATTATAATATACCATCAATAGCTATTACTCTTGTGCCCCTGTTTGTTGTACTATATCTCTGGAAAATAAGGTTTTGAAACATCTTCACACTGATATTTTGTTCCATTCTATTCCACCAAACCACTCCACAACATGAAATCCACATCTTTTTAAGATTTGTTCTACGGAAGTGTTTCATATTTAGTTTCTCTAACATGGTGACACTATACTAATAGAAAATGTAAAAAAAACTTATGTGTTTAACAAAGATAGTAAATCCTCCTTTGTAATAAGCCATGGTGTATAATAAAACCAGATTTCACTGTCAAGTAGTACAATATAAGAACATTCAAAAAACAAAAGATGAAGAAAGGATTTCTTTACTCCCATTCATCTTACCTGCAATGCACAACCAGTGGGCCCATGTTGTCTGTTCTTGCTCTGGACGACTTCCGGACAAAGCTGAGCAGCGGCAAAGCCAACTCTGGGACGCCCATGTCAGGCCACTGGGTGTAATGGTACTGCGTTACCGTCCGCTCATTACTGCGACCCTTCTGAGAACCCTGCAGATGGACAATACAAACAAAGAATCCTCTAACTCAGAGCTCTTTTTATGTAGCGTAAAAAAGGCATGTTTTTTTTTTTTTTTTCACAAAGATTCTATTCTATTCTATTCTATTCTATTCTATTCTATTCTATTCTATTCTATTCTATTCTATTCTATATATTTCTGTTTTTTACACTCAAGGGCAGATTTCATGGGAAACAAAGGGGCAAAAAATTAGTTTTGATGGAAAAAATGAACAAAACAAAGCACCCCCCCCAAAAAAAAAACAAAAAACAAAAAAAAAACCAAAACAATCAATCATCAATGTTCAAAAAGTAAAACAGCCAGAAGCAAGTCTGAGGCACTCAGATACAAGAATCCAAGTCCATTATTACTTATAGGGACACCATCACCAAGGTGTTTTGACTACAGTAGGGGTGTTAAACCTATGACCCATGGGCCAAAACCAGCCCTCCAAAGTTCAATCTGGCCCACAGTGTGCAAAAATGACACAGACGACACTGACAGTCAAGGGTGACACTAGTCACTCTTCCATTTTCCATTCCATTTTTCCATTAAATCACAAATGCGATGATTTGTTTATTTATTAAACATGGCGATCAACATAAATATCAGATTGATTTACAGATATATTCATTATTATATATTACCCCTCTATCCCGTACTAAATTAAAAAATGATTTGGTTTCCTGGTGTGTCCACACATACCGCACCATGTTTCTTTTAAAACTCTTCTTCACTTGTTGTAACATCTGTCAACAGTCTTTTTTTTTTTTTTTTTTTTTTTTTTTATTAACGTGATTCTAGTTGCGGAAAAAGGTCTTTCCATTGCAGTTTTGTGTGATATACCAATTTCACTATGCCTGAAAAAACCACCCCTTGCCAGCGCAAAAACTTTTCATCAAAACACAAGAGTTTTAACAAAATTGTTGTTTTTCCATTAGGCAAATATTGATGCACAAGTTAGGCTATGGTATATTTGCGCAATTTGAGGGTCAATGGAAAACACCAACTGAGTCTTGACAAGTTGTATCGATTATTAAGTTAAATGCTTTACTTTTCAGTTCCAGATGCCTGTTACAACATGTTTTGTGCATTGTGCACCGAGATCTGGAAGTTGAATTGTACGTGTAAATTTTGCTTATTTTTAAGACAGGTCAATTTGCTCATGGATTTTCAGATTGGTCACATTTTTCGTTTAAGAATAGCTTGTAAATATAAACATTTTCATTCTGTAATTTTCATTTTTTGTTCAAAAACAAAGAGTTGTCATTATTTATGTTATTATGTTATAATTTTAGTTGTCTGGCTCACTTGAGATGAGATTGGGCTGTGTGTGACCCCTGAACTAAAACAAGTTTGACATCCATGTATTACAGAATGTTGATCAGGGCATAACATGAAAGATGTGCTCAATTTGAAAACCTCAGTGCATGATGGGATGCTAATCATGTTGCTCATGTGCCAATATTTACAATTCAATATGGGTGAACAAGTGGTGAAGACAAATGCAGATATTTAGAAAATTCTATAAATTCTAACATGTTTATTTGAAGGTAACTGCTCCAAAGCCTTCTGTCTGTCTGACCTTTTTGGTGTGGGTGTTCCTGATGTTGAAGGTCCTCTGGGTGTAGTAGGCCAGTTCTTTCTGACTCTTCACCGTCACCAGAAAGCTACCGTACTCTTCCTGCACCTCAGATGGCCAGTACTGATCACATTTTCTCTGAGGGGACAGTGAACGCACCACAGACACAGATATGCATAAGAAATAATGGATCCACTAATGATTACGACAGATGTATTTTTGAAATCCGTCCTAATCCCTCTTTATTTAAGATCTGTGTCACTCACTCGTCCTTTCTCCACCAGGTTGGTGATCATGATGATGATGTCAACGTTTTGCTCCCAAATCATTCTCCAAAAGTCCTCAGTGCTCGACCTCAGAGGACCCTGAGCTGCGATGTATGACTTCGGCTTTTTATAACCCTGAACACACAAAGCATCAAAAGTGTCTCAGAGAATCCCCCTAAATTACAGTTTTATTTTCCTTAATTTTTTTTTCTTTTCATATTTGACATCCTGACAGCATAAAAATGTAGAGATTGGGAACAGAGAAAGGTGCTATAAATACAAGTGTCATAATTAAAAAAAAAAACAAAAACCTAAAGGAAAGGAAAGGAAAAAAGTTCAATGTCAGATGTTATGAATTATTATCATGAAAAATGTCAAGTTATTATTTCTTGTAATTTCAAAGGATAATTTTTCTTCCTGAGCAATTAGTTTAGAGTAAACTACTCTGATGAGCATGGGATTATGGAATCATTTAACTGTCAAACTCAAGCAGAGTAGAAATAGAAAACAAGTTAAAAATATTGACAAAAAAGGTGCATAAATAAAAATTCTATCACACTTCTTCCTTCAGTTTTTGGGAAGTGTAATTAACTTGATTATTTATTCATCTGAAAGGATTATTGTTCATTTATTGGTTATTCATGTTTTATTTTCTTACCCATTATTGGTTGCATTTGAAGTAAATGCAATTATAATTTAACCCAATCTTATTAAGGTTGTCAAGCAATTAAAAATAGTCGACACAATATACAATAAATGCCAATGCAGATATTTGCTGTCACAAACAATTCATGATAGGATTTAATATATTGCATTTGGTTGACTTTTTTGGTGCATAATCACTGTTTCCAGGGTCACTGATGACATTTAATGATCAAATCAGGGCGGAGTGGAGCAGTTTTCTGACTGTGATGTTCAATATCAACAATAGCAGATAAACTCTCCTGGATTTTTAGTTTTCAACTGTTTTTTTTTTTTTTTTTTTTAATTTAGCTTCAGAAGAGCTGAAACATAATGGACTATGAGAACAGTGTTTGTCTTCCTTTGTACAAATGTAAGAAGTATTGTAACCAGGGACATTCACGAATAAGTCACAAGGACGAGATCTGTTTGGTACATTCATACACCATGTACCTTTGCCTTCAAACAAACGAGTCTGTGTAGGATTTCCAATTGTAGTGCAACAATGCCTGACTTTGTTTGAGCCTGTGTATATGTTCAAGACTATCCTCCCATGTGTCACCTGGAGCTTGAATAGCTGATTCTTTCTCCCAGTTAGTCTTAAAATTGGCAGAAGATAGAGAAATTGCAGATAAATGGATTTGATACATGTAAGAGAAAAAAAAGAGGCAAAGATTCTCTATCAGTTTCCTGTTCGATGTTTTCATATGTAATGTCTAATCTGAAGGTGTCTGTACAATACTGTGCTTCCTTTTGGATTTTATGCCTCGGGTGATATTTCAGGCTGGTGAAATGACACAGAATAATGTTCTTTTAATGTAAAATTTCCATACATTGAACTAACATCTGCTCCTATGCTTCCATCATGAGCTACACCACGTTACAACCAGAAATAAAGTGTGTAGCCTTTCACTTCTGATATTGTGCCATTTCTCTCAACTATAAATTGAAATAATCTGAATGTTTTGGGGTTTGGAATTGTTTTTAAAGGGAGATTCTTTAAAAAAGAAGAACTTTTTATGGTGCATGAACACCTTTATTTCTGTAAAAGATCTGAGTACTTCTTTTCATTACCGGTGACCTGTACATTCTTGTGCTGAATATAAATGTAATTTCTTTAGTTTATAGGGAAAGAACTCAAAAGAAGACAACCTACTGTTTAAACATTGAGAACATTTTGGGATTTTTATGTTTTATCCTCTATTGTCTGCTCCAACAGGACCCTGACTGCTGAGCACTTGCCCCTCATTGCCAACGTGCCTCTTGGTGTTTTGGCAGAAAGTTACAATGATTTCTATAGACGCCTTATGTGTGCTTACAAATAAAAAATTCAAGTGTTCAACAGTCAACTTCACAAGCTGACATCTTTTTTGTGATCTTTTTAAAGTTAAATACAAGGTTACAAGCCAGAAAAGACAGAGACCCTGCAGTGAGAGCTCTCACTTTTTTAGAATTATTAACAAACTCAAATAAATCTCATCAAGGATAATGTCTTTTTTTTTTTTTTTTTTAACTGAAAAGTTGAGAGCAGGCTGAAACCTAGCACATCAGTTTAGTTAAGGCCAGCTGAGGAAAGAGTGTGACATGTTCTCAGCAGAGGGCAGCATTCAATCTCTTCCCTTAATAGATTAGTGACCTTCATATGATTGACAGTGTGAAGTTGCCTTCATACTGTGAAACACAGACAAAAGTGGGAGCTGGAGAGATCCTCAACGTGCTTTTACCAACTTACTAACCTATAAGGCAGCTCTCCACTGAGGCCGTGACTGCCACTCACTGTGTTTTTGTTGCCTGTGCCTTTCACAAAACCACATGACACTGGAAATTTGATTTTAATGGATCGCTGACAAGCATAATGGGAAGCCACACAGGTCCCTGATAACAACAGCACATCTAATGAAAAGCTTTAGAAATGAACTGGAGGTGAACGAATCTGGTTTGGGAGAAAGTGGTTAAAAAAAAAAACAGAAGAAAAAAGTTTTGACTCTCAGGGTGAAGATGAAGGCTGCAGCTCAAAAAACAAACTGGGAAGCTTACATCTACATAGTTTGCGTTGATATAATCACTTGTCTTCCCTTCTTTGTTGGCCTGTGGTGAGAGTCGGACTCTGCTGTGGTCATCTGAGGGTTAACGACAAAAAACAGAAACACGTCATCAGCTCAATGAGGATTAATGTTGTTTTTCTGACTGAGGTTGGGGTTCTGGTCTCCTTAAAATAAACAAATCTAATTAAAAGATGGTGGTATGGAGACAAACACGTATCAGATAATGCACAAATAAAAAGTAAATGACTGGAAAAACTATTAACTCTAGTGGTGGAAGAAATATTCAGATCAGCACCACCTTCTGCTGAAAGAAACAATTTTCAGAGTAAAGAAAAGAAATGATAAAAATCTAGCTGTTGCCATGGTTTTCTATGATGGACACGGCTTTGAGAAATTAAAGAAAAACCTTGATCATTTGAATTCATTTGTTTCTTCGACTTTGTCATTGTTTCATCAGGGTGAGCGTTCGACTGAAGAGCTAAAGGTATCTGGTTCATCATAGATATTCCCATTTGGGGCGATATGGTGGTGCAGTGGTTTGTACTGGTATCTCACACCTGGAAGGTCCTGGTTCAGCCAAATGTTGTTTCCAATTTACAAAACTAAACCTTATTAACCCTTAAAGACCCAAACAGCCATCGGGGACCAAAAGCATCTACTGATCTAAAATGTTTAATACCTGTTGATCCACTAATCCTATCAATACTTGTAAATTACTGCGGGTAAATTGCAGTTTGTCATCTTTTCATTGTCATCAGATATGACCCATTTGGACGTTCAGAGGCTTAATAGTGAGCATAAAAACACTGTCATCTTCTGCAACATTGATTCCCCAGTAAAACCCATGGAGTTTGATCAATGACAGTGGATGGAGATGCTTGTTTTTCCATTCAGTTATTGATATATTTACTGAAAGTTACTTTTTCTTCAGTTTTCTCTGTTTTGATATAATAACCTTTGAATTGACTATATTTTCATCATCTACTGTATGTGATCTGTAAATGAATTAAAAGGGAAAATATATGATTTACACTGAAAAATGCAAATGACAGAGGATGATATACATTCAATTACCCCGCGCCCGAAGGGGAGGCGAGGTTATTGTTTTTGGTTCATTTTTTTTGTCTGTTTGTGTGTTTGTTTGTTTGTTTTGTTTGTCAGCAACTTTACGCAAAAACTACTGGACCAATTTCCATGAAATTTTCAAGAAAGGTGCAAGGTGGTCCAGAATAGATCCTATTAAATTTTGGTGAATGTAGGTCAAAGGTCAAGGTCACCAAAAATATGTTTTCACAATGATAAGAGATGGGGCAAATCAGGTAAAACATTTGCGAGGGACGGGGTTTGTTGTGCCTGGTACCACTTGTTGGTGATAAATCACTTAAGAAAGATTAAATAGAGAAAAATTAATTGGGTAGCACTGGGTTTTTATGGATCACTAAACGTAGGTTAAAGCAGCGTATGATGTTCGTCACCAATTTTTTGCCAAATCGGTAAAGCCTGAGTCATAGCCTAAGTATCACGAATCCGTTAGTCTTTCCGTGATTACCCACCTGAATCACTTCCCTCACAGTGAACAACTTCGAAGTTGACTCCATCACAAGCAGTCCCTTTGTTTACATACCAAACCAAAACGACAACCAAAACCAAACCGTCACTCGGGCCTTTTTGGAATTCCATGCAGCCGCAGCAACAAGAAGCAATGAAGTCATTTCCGTGTTTGTGTCTGCTGCGGCCATACTGCGGCTGTGTGGAATTCCCATTCTCACAATGCACTTCACAACAAAATTTCCCCGGGCCCGAGTGACATGTTGATTTGGTATGTAAACAAACGGACTGCTTGTAATGGAGTACACTTTGAAGTTGTTCACCATGAGGGAAGTGATTCAGGTGCGTAATAACAGAAAGGCTAATGGACTCGCGATACTTCGGCTATGACTCGGGTTTTACAGATTTTTTAAAAAAACTCTTTATTTATGAGTTTTTTTTTTTTTTTTTTAGTTTTTTTTTTTTTACAGATTCAAAAACAAAAACCTAAACAAACAGGTCATGAGGTCAAGGGGTTACAAAGATCGCATTGCTTAGACAAACACCACAATTTTTACACTTAATGGTTTTTACAAATTTGTCTCACAGGTTATGTAAATGTGCCATTTTTCCCAAAGTTCTTCACCCAGTTCTTTCTGAAGTTGTATTTTGTAGGTCATCTGTTCTAGTAAATGGAGATGTTTTACAATATTAATAAAGACAGTCATCGGTGGACATTCTCTCTGAAGCCAGTATTTTGTAATGGTCTTTTTACTCGCTGCCGACAAGACCTTGAGGAGGTAAGCCTCATTCTTACTAAGACCATCAGGTTCATGGCCAAGAAAGAGGGAAGTGAATGATGTGTTGATTTCAAAACCCAAAACTTTAGAAATTATTTTAGACACTTCCTTCCAAAAAGTCTGGATAGAGGGGCAGGACCAGAAAACATGAGCACGATCCACCATGGTTCCCCCACATTCCCTCCAACAGCACTGTTGGGTGCCAGTTTGTTTGGCCTTCTGTTTTGGAGAAATAAAAAAAACAATCAGGTTTTTCCAACAAAAGTCCCTCCATGTCCAAGAATTAGTGGAGGACAACTGAGTTTTCCAGGCACTCAGCCATACATCATCAGGTATTTCACTGTCCAGTTCTTTTCCTCACCGTTGTTTCACATAGTATTTATTTTCCATATTCAGTGATATGATACCACGGTACAGCTTAGTTATAACACCTTTGTTGCTTCCTGCCTTAAATGCGTCAGTGAATATCTGAACAATTATTGGTAGTTCTCTTGAATTAGTGACTCTTACTTCTTTACAGAAATAACTGGGGTTTTACAGATTTGATGAAAAATTGGTGACGAACGTCATACGCCGCTTTAACTCATTTAACTCATTTTAAATGTGGTCTGCAGTTTACTGATCCTAGGCTAGTACACACACAATATCTACCACTAGCATTAGCAATTAGTGCTAGCATGTAGCACATCAGGAGCAGTAAGGTACCATTGAAGGTGCTCAGGGGATATCTCCATATCTTCAGCACTGTGGTCAGGGGCACGGACAGGAGAGTTTACCTATATGTCCCTGTTTTTAAGACCTAGAGGAAACCCATGTGGGGCAGAGAAAACAGGTAAACTCAACAAAGAAAGGCTCCCGTCCGCCAAAGTGCTAACCACCACGCCGGCCCAGGCTGCATGTGAATCAAAGAACTACATGAACAGTTCATGATGCAAGGACAGTAGAGCCATTTGACTGAACTAACAATTCCGGTTTTGTTAAAAAATGGAGTTATGTACGAGCTATGCTATACGTTTTCAGCTAACTCAGAAGTTCAGGTCTTATTTAGACTGAGTTTTTGCTGATGAGTTGATAGTCCTATTACAGTCTGGGTAACTGGATTTGTTGCTGGTTTTGGAAGCTGTGATGCTCACTGCTGTTGATACTTGGAATAATTTCTAAAATAACCATACTAAACAATTGTACTGTATTTTGTTTGTTTGTTTGTTTTTTTTAACAAAATTTTCTTCACATATTTTACCCAAATCTCATCTGACATACTATATTTCTTGACATGTTATGGTATGACCAGAGGTTTCCATCCTCAGTGACAGCAGACACCACATGTTGGATCTAATCTCTGCTGTCGAAAAAATGTCACATTTACAGCTATTATCTGGATTAGGGACAAATACACGAATCCACTTTCCCACCACTGCATCGACCTCAGGCTGCCAGGCTGATGATGGTCCACACCAGGGCTGGGCTTCTGGGAAACGGTGTTCATTAAAGTGTACCTGTACTGGTTATGGTTACAACATTTATTGTGCTTTGTGCATTACTTATAAGCAAAAGAGGCACAAATTCAGGAAAAAAAACAAACAAACAAAAAAAAAAAACATTAAACCACCATAAATGCATCACATTGGACCTTTTATTAAGTGAATTATGTGTGGGGGCAGAACCTATGGGGAGCAGCTGTTGCCGGCCAGATGTGACGTACCCTCGTTGTTTCTAGGTGAGTGGGAGTAAACAAGCAGTAGTCAGTGAGCAAGACTGAGTGGAAAGCATGAGTTTGCACTTAAGCTTTGCATGCCATTATCCTTGAGACGTGACCAAGCACTGGCTGATAACGTGTCATCTTGGACTGGTGTCTGCTGCACTGGGTCCCAGGTAATCGGACAAATCAGTGTTACTTTGTCACTACCAATGCTGATGGAGGCAACATGTCTCTGACAATGCCTGACTGATGGAGCTCAGACGTACTTGACAACGGGCTATGGTGAAGGTTACTTGACAAAGCCACTAGTATTATACATGACGAAAAAAAGTGAAGTGTTCTAGTATTTCCATTTTAAACATTGTATAACTTAGAACCACCTGCTGTGTAACTTGTCAAACATGTCAAGCTTCTTGTCCACCTAACTGATGAGTCAAGAGACTTGCTGTCTCCAGTCTGTTTAAGGATACACTACTGTCCAAGTGTCCTCCTTTTACTGTTTAAGGTATAGGTGGAGTTGGAAAGTAACCAACCAATTGGTAGTTAACCTAACATGGAAAAGGATTAACTTATATAAGCTTTGAAAATTCTTCTGTTGGTTTAGACAGCAGAGACAAGGCTTTGGACCATTTGCAGTCTGTTGTCTCAGTATGTATTCTTACATGTAAAATACATGCTTGACCCCAGTTCAGTGACTTTTTGTGTTCTTGCTTCAAAATGGTGTCCAGAGTGCTAGAAACTTCCATGACATACGTGACCTTTTGAAATAGCAATGAAAATTCCCTACAAGTACCCTTTAACAGACTCCAAGAAGAAATGCATTTCTGTTGGCTCTCCATAGATTTCACTCTTTTCTGTTTTCTTTGTCTCTTAGGTGCAACAGTGTAGAACTTACAGGCCAGGATGTTGCTGTATCTGTTTTTGTTTTTGTTGTCAGGATGATTGGAGCTGTCAGTTGTCATCCCCATGTCCACCGTGCAGACCTGCACCTCCTAAACACAAACACACACACATCACTGACACTTTTTCAGCTGCACGGGTTTTTGGAGAACTGTGCATCGAAATTTCATTTGCTGTGACATGTTGAATGTCTCGTTCTGCTGTGACATGTCAAATGACAATAAAGATAATCTAATCTAATCTAATCTAATTGACAATTCATCATTTAAGTAATTAACCTTTTTCTGGTTGTAGACAAAGTCCCACCCCTTTGGCTGTGAATGAGTACTAACTGGAGCAGTGGTCCATGACGAGAGACAAATCCTATTTTAATCCCATTTTACTCGTGCCAACATTTACACATATTATGTTTGTTGATTTAAAAACGATTTTATGAGCCAAAAAAGTGGCGGTTTGAGACAAAGATAATAAAGAGACATCCAGTTATTTGTTTAATTTTTATGTGCATGTGATTCACATCACTAACACCAAAACACCTGTTGCCTTTGCACATTTTATCTTAATCTTTAACAGCGTGGTAAAAAAACAAACAAAAAAAGGACAAAAAATATTAAAAGAGGTGAAAATCACTACATTCTGGTCATGTTGAAGCTGCAGAGACATCTTCAGACTTTGAACAGATCTGGGAAATAAACAGAGTTGATGATGTCACTTTCAGGTGTGTAAGTCTTTGTATTGGTATTTTCACAGTCTGACATTTCAGCCATTTTACCACAAACTGACAAATGTGTAAATGACGCAGAATTTAGAAGAAATAAAAGATTTGTCTCTTGTCATTGACTATAATGATGTTTTTTGGGGGGATTTTTTTCCCCCAAAATATGGTCCCATGGTGAATCACATTAGGAAGTCCTTATAAAAACTGAAAACAAAGCTTGATTGGAGAATACTCTTTAACTCTTCCCTCTTTTCTCTTTACTACAACTATATGTCCTATATGACTGAAGAAACATATTCACATTAATATAATACCAGAAGCAAATAGGTTGCAGTTTGTCTTTAAGCGCTTTAGGCATTTCATGATTTTCAGAGAGAAAAGCCTTGATTTACCAAATTAATTCAGTATTTTGCACAGTCCTAACAAACTAAATTTACTTTACAAGCTGTGCTCCATTACAGTTCATAGACATTCTGTTATTTTTTACCTCAGTACTTTTTATGGCAGATATGTAGCCTTTTCATTCAAAAATACAAAATGAAAGCTGAAAAATCTCCCTCTGCTTAACTTACTAGCAAAGATGTAGATGTTTTTTCTTTAACAAACAAATGTATCCATTTCAGATTTTAATTCCTTGCCTTATTATTTACTGATTCATTTACTTTTATTATTTTCGTCTTTTATTCAGTTATCAATTCCTTGCTTCTTGCCTTGCCTTCAGCTTCATCACATCTGAGTAGGTACCAGCAATCAGAGTTGGAAAATGTTAATCACAGCTGAAAGATGCCATTTTTAAGTAAGTGTTTTTGGTGTCACAAAGCAGCCGTGTTCATATTAACCATCAGAACAGCGCACAGGACAGGACATGGAGCTGAAACACAGCAGAGCGTCTTATCAGTGAACCAGACGACAGCAGGAGAGCGTCTTACCTCGTAACTCTCCTTCAGTATCTAAAGATGAGGGTGAGGAAGCAGCAGGCAGTCAGCGGGACGTTTCCGTGACAACACAGTCAACCAAAGAGGTGCAAAAAGACAAATTACAAGACACACAAATAACAAACAACAACTGCACTAAGTCATCTCACAGTACAGCTCATGCTTCTGCCAAACAAAAAGAGGAACAGTTCCACATTCTGGAAAAGTCTTGATCTTCCAGAATTCACATCAGTTAAATGAAAACAAAGAGTCTTTTCCACGAATGTTGAACTCTTCCTTTAAACGGACAATACGTATTAAAGAAGACTCAGAGGGGAAAAACAGACCAAGTACTATGAATGTAGAGTGGGATTCTGTTGTGTGTGGGTTGGGAGTTAATTGCATTGCATTATGGGTACATCACTGGTCTTTCTTTTCTCCATTCCTGTCTGTTGCACCTTCTATTGCACTATTTTCTAACTTTCTTATGCTCTTTTCAGTTCTATCTTCTTCTCTGTACATATCTTTCTATCATCCCCTTCATTCCTTTTGCACTTTGTTTCTCAAATTTTTAGTTCTTAGTATTTATAAATTCAGTTTTTTCTTCTTTCAAGATTCAGAGGTTTGAAGAATTTTCTATTGTCAATTCACTAGATGCACATAATATACAGATAATTGAGATACCATTTATCTACCACCTTGGTAAACACCATGCATTTTAAAAAAAGAGGTAAAAATAGAATAAGAATAATTAAGTTGTATAAAAAATAAACTATGGCAGAATATGAAGTGCACATTCTATTTCATATCAGTCTGTTTACAGTAGCAGCAGTGCAATACAGTAATGGTTATGAGGGTTGGAGGTCCATAATGGAACCAAACAGCAACAGCTATGGCATTAGTGTGATAGTATATATAGTTGTGATAGTGTTTATTATAAAGTAACTGGGACGGTACAGGTCTCTACTACTAGGTACTAACAACTGCAGTAGTAGTATATGCACTGATAGTACTTGGAGTAGTAGTAATAACAGTTAACTCATAACAGCTATGTGTATTTGTACTTATAACAGCAGTTCTAGTTTTTAACGGTTATATTTTAATTTGTTGGGCATTAATGTGTCTCAGGAGGTAGAGCAGGTCGTCCAATAACCGAAGGGTTGGCGGTTCAAATCCCGCTCTGTCCTAGTCATGTGCTGTTGTGTCCTTGGGCAAGACACTTCACCCCCCTTTGCCTCCAGTGCTGCTACTCACACTGGTGTATGGATGAATGTTGAATGTATGGTATGAATGTTTGGTGGTGGTCAGAGGGGCCGTAGGCATGAAATGGCAGCCACGCTTCTGTCAGTCTGCCCCAGGGCAGCTGTGGCTACATATGTAGTTTACCACCACCAAAGTGTGACTGTGTGAGTGAATGAATAATGGATCAACTGTATGCGCTTTGAGTATGCGTTAATAGAAAAGCGCTATATAAATCTAATCCATTATTATTATTATAAATCACTTAAGGTTAAATAGAGAAAAAATAATTTGGGAATTGCCATAAAAGTAGCACATGGTCATTATGGGTTAAACATTGACCCCCAAACACCTATAATAACATTAACAACCTATTTTTAGATTATTATTAACTCAACAAACTCTGCATTTGTTGATGTTGAAGCCTTTCGCTAAACTTCCCCTGGTTAAATATGACAAAGTCACAGCTCATCATGCAACATGCAGACGACAACATGATGACAATCAGACACAGTCATCACAAAAACAATAGAATTAAATTTCACTTGGGTGTTAAAACTGTAGTTATGTTTCTGGTTCTGTACCTCAAACTCTCTCTGGAAGCCCAGGGTGTCATGAAGTTCTGCCACATGTTGGACAAAGTCTTTCACTGGAAACACAGTCTGATCATCTGAAACATAAACAGTGGAAGAGAAGACCAGGAAGACTGTAACCATCTATTTTTATGCAGAATTATTAAATACTTTGGATATTAAACTGATTATGAATACTGGCAGATCGATACAAAAAAAGTGAAAGTGACTCAGTGAGGAGGAGTTGGATTCTTAGATCATTATGTAAAACTGATGAAACTTAGGCAAATTGATAATTTATTTTTCACCCAGAAGATTTTTATAAGTGAAAATAATTTTACTTATTCATAGGTTTTTTGTTTGTTTTTTTTTCCAAAAAGATTTTAGAGGACACTTTTGACAAAACCAGCACACTTTTGAAAGAACCTTCAGCATTAAGACTTTCATTTTGGTGAGTTTGCATAAATTGCTAAGACAGATATTGCTGAAAATCCAAGCATTAATTGAACCCAAAGACAAAATGGAAGAACTTTCCTTCCTTCCTTCCTTTTTTTTTTTGCTAATTTCCTTCTATTATTCTTTCCTTCCTTTCTTTCTTTTATTCATTCCTTTCTTTCTTTATAACCACAGGCAGCGTGTCAGTGAGCCAAGGACAATTCATGTATAATCTGCTCTATATGGATTAATAAACTCTAACCTTTTCCCTATTTTTCAAAGATACATGATTTAAGTCTCAAATCAAAAGCCCATTTTTCAATTACAAAAATGTCGTACATCACATTAAACTAAGACATATATTATATATGCAATGGCATCTAGATAATGAAGATTTTCAAAGTAAAAGTTATGGGACTGAAATGAGGAGCATTTCTGAAATTATTTAATTTCTAACAGATGCAACATTTTTTTTATGAAGCAAGGACATTGTCATGAGGTGAAAATATTTTAAAATAAAGGAATACTAAGAGGTAAAGACATTTTCCTCAGAAGAATAAAGATTTATGAGCCAGATATGACTCATAAAAGTACTTTTATCTATAAATTTGTGTGTTACCTGATGTTAATGTAGCTGTTGATGGAGCGATGACTCTCGGTGATGAGTTGTCGTCGATGTAGAAATGAGCGGTCTGAAAACAGGTTCTGCACAGAAAACACGCACATTTTTATTTACAAAAACTGTACAAAGGTATTTAGTTTGTGATTCAAATTCAAGCAGTCATATTCACATTCAGCTTTTACATAAACTGTATTAAACACATGCATAAATAATCAGAAAAAAAATCCAAGTATCTCATACAGTATGCAATAAATGTAAAGAAAATATGGCTGTAATCCTGAAAAATAAATGAAAGGAGAAAAAAACAAGAATATATTTGTACTGCATTGACTCTGACCCTGTAAAACCAGCTTTGAGATGGAAGAAGCTTTTGTTTTCGTACGACACGACGTTAGCCCAGATTTTGGAGAATACACGTTAATCTTCACCAAAACACAGGAAAAAAGATGTTCAGTTAATCCTTGACAAGTTTCTAAACGGATCAGATCGCCTCTGTGTTGTCTCATCCAGGAATGGGCATCAGGGATTATCACAGACAAAAAAAAAAAAACCTCCCAAAAAACAGAAAACGGTTTCAGCTGTGAGATTTGAGAATGAAAAAATGGATGAAATTGCGATGTAATTGGTGAAATAATGCTTTTTCACCACTGATGTTTCAATTCAATTTTTTGTTTTATCAAAAATCTAAATGTCTTACTTTCTCAATGATTTTCAGTATTCTTACATTGTTAATGTTTGCTGAATTATGTTTTTGTGTGTGTGTGTGTTTTTACTATGGAATATAACGATGGCAGTGCTTTGTCCACTTTTTAAATCTGTCTGAAATGTCTCAACATCTTTTTGATGGATTGCCTTGGTGTTAAAAGGTAAAAGGCTGCATAAGTAACTAAATAAATAATGTAATTCATCTGTTTATATTCACTAAGTTAGCTTTACTTAAGAAGAAAAAGGAAATGATTAAGAAATACAAATTACTCCAATAGTTATCAAAGACAGATTTTAGTCATTCCTTTATTTTTTGCAGGATGAACCTCTCTTTGCTTAGATGTTGCTGAAGTTAACTTGTTTGTTTGTTTGATTACCAGGTGATGTGCACCAGTTAACATCACGCCTGCAGTTCCAAACCTCTGCTCAATGTGATAATATCTAAAAAATATGGACACTCTAAATTTGAGAACACTTCTGTCTGCACTTTCTTTGACTTTTTGTTGAATGTCTTTAATAAATGTTGTAAAAATCCTGTTGATAGAATAGCTGAGTTAGATTTGATCTGTAACGCGCTAAACTCATTAAAGTATCTTCCAGTGTGCTGTACATCTCTACTAAAAGCCCCTCAAACTGTTTGACCTCCAAGGCGCAGCAGCCGAGAAGTGTCCAAATGAGCACCGTGTTGTCGGTGAAAAAGGACACAACACCAACAGGATTATTGCAGTTTGGCCTCCCGCCGCTCGCCCTACAAGACGCTGACACGACTCTTTCTGTCCGACATAATCAGGCGGATGTCCTTTTCTATCCCAGACCCTTTCTGGATGCTCCGGGCTGCAGCAGAGGTACATCCGTCACCGGGGATTAATCCCCCCTGCTCCTCAGATTATTACTGGTTTAGCACTGCTCAATCTTGGAGATACAACAACAAGCAGAGTGCAAAACAAGAACAATATGTCAACATGCCAGATGAGAAATGTACAGTCTGAGAAAAATATGACTAAAAGTGTTTACACTACATTTGACAGCGTGTCCTTGATTGGATTTCTGAAGTTGGTTATTTCACGGTCTGAGTGGGCAGCAGTTTTTTTTTTTTTTTTCCCCTCGCAGAAGATGTTTTCACCACAAAAGAAAATAAACGTTTGGGTTTATGCCCTAAATAGGAAAAAAAATAACTTTTGAACTATTCATATTGAAACTTTTGTTTGCTCTAAATCACGTATTTCAAAACAGCATCTCTCAAGGTCGGCCAACAGGAATCAAAAACATTGAAAGGCTTCATTCAATCTTCTGGCAGATACACTGGCAGCATAACACAGGGGGTATTGTCAGTTAAGGGCCTGTTGGTGCACAAATACACACAGACACACATCCGAACACAAATAACAACAACACTTAGCACAATGTAAGATCAAAACAGAGCTCATGTTGAAGGAGATTAAGCCTCGCACACAAATATGAGTCTTCTGGCGACCACTTCACAGAACCCCCCCTCATTATATCAGCTATGACGGGGTTAAAGGGCAGGGAGCGAGAGCTGAGCCTCCAGTGGAACGGTGTGATTTTATAAATACTGATAAATTATACGCACTGTTACATGCAGTGTTTGAACACCAAAATACACCCGAGCTTCTCTGGAAATGGCATGGCTTATTTATTTATTTTTTTCTTTCAAAAAATAAAAAAAAACTATGACCTTTCTGATGCCGCAAAATCTTAAGATGGAAAACACAGTATTGGACAGAAAAACAGCTCCCTAAAACTGAATGTAAAATTTGTTGGCTGCCCCCTTGTGGCTTGTTGTAGTATAGGTCATAATCCTGCCCTGTCCTGTTATTCAATGGGATGTGATCCAAAGTTTTTATTTTCCCAAAAGTGATTTCTGTGCTTTTATATAGATTTTTCATTCTTTGTATTAAAGTTGTCATGTTTCACATTTACTACTATGTCTATTTTCATGTTAAATCTTCTACTGTTCATGTTTAAGGTTGAGCTATACTTTATATACTGTTGGCAGTTTAGTCATTAACCCATAAAAACCCAAACATCCACCAGTGACCAAGATCATCTACTGATCTAAACTGTTTAATACCTGTGGATCCACTAATTCTATCAATACATGCAAATAATTGCAGTAAAATGCAGTTTCTCAGCTTTAAATCATTATCAGATATGACCCATTTGGACGTTCAGAGGCTGTGTAGTTACCGTGGAAACATTGCCATCTTCTACATTGATTCACCAGTAAAACCCATGGAGTTGGATCAATGACAGTGGATGGAGACACTTGTTTTTACATTCAGTTATTGATATCTTTGCCGAAAAAGTCCCTTTTTCATTTTTTCCTGTTTCTGATATAATAGCCTTTGAATTTACTCTGAGTTTTTATGAACATCTACATAATCAGTGAATTTAATCTAGAAAAATCCAGGATTTACACTGAAAAATGCAAAATGCAGAGGATAATGTTATCATAAATGGTGATAAATCATTTTAAAATTAATGTTAAATATAAAGAAAAATTAATTTAGGAACTACCACAAAAGTAGCACTGGGCCTTTAAGGGTTAATCAAATTCATCATATGTTTGAAGTGTCACCATCCAGAGAGAACCACACTTGTCTTAAAAGTCAACTTTTCACGAGCTCAGCAAAACAGAGGGAAAGTTTTGTCGGGGTGAAGTCTATTTTATGTGTTTTTGGGGTTTATAGAGTCATTTAAAATTGATTAAAACATTTTTTTTTTAAAGTGACATATAGCATCATAAAAGCAGTAAAATTGGTAAAGGATGACTTAAAGGCATATATATAAAATAATATAATGTTTGCAAATTTGATGGTTTGTGGATAAAGTTTATGTTAGGATTAGCGCTGGAAAAAAATGACCTTGCAATTTTTTAAACCCTGCGATATATATTGCGATATGATAAAATATGAAGGATATAATAGCTGTGTGGTGCCGGCGTAAATGGTCAAACAGATTAGTTGAGTAGCTGTGCCAACAGGTGGGAGGCACTGTCGACACAGAACACGTGTTTCAGTATCATCCTCTTGTAGCCGAAATAATTCCAGATAACTGACGCTGCTTTTCTTTTTGGCACCAAGTCTCCGTTTTCAGTGATTTTCTCTTGTTCGTTGCTCATTTTTCAATGTTGTTACCAGCGACTCATTCCATGTGCAGGGGCGTGGTCTGCTTCGGCGAACTGATTAAGAACGATTGTGATTGGTGGATGGCTGTGTACAGTGTGTGTCAGGTATCCAGGTTGAAATGAGATGAGAACACGTTGAGTTCATTTGCCTCCTACATTGCAGAATCTGCGATGTGACTATTGCGCACACGTACATTGCGATGATGATGCTCAAACGATGTATTGTGCAGCTCTAGTTAGGATGATGTGTATGATGGTAAGATGGTGTTCATTCTACACATGGTTCAAGAAGTTCACTGTGACAAATGATATTTATTATTTGTACTGTATTTAACATTTATTTTGTTGCTTACTTGGACACTGTGATGCATTTCAGACACTTAATTGAACATCTATTCCAGGGGACAAAGGATAAGATGTAGAGAACAGACCTTTATAGACATATGTCTCTTAAAAGACACAAAAAATCATTTCCTCAACATGTAAATGTACAAGTTGACCATGGAGTGGACGGAGGCTCAAGGAAGTGTCTCAAAGCCCATTTATCAGCTATAAGGGACAAAGATTTATCACAAAAGCTGGATGAATCTTGGTAAGAGGGTGTTTTATTTTTTTGTTGTTGTTCTAACACTAGAATCCTTATGTGTAACCTCTGTGGATGAATAGATGAAAGATGAACTGTGTTAATGCAACATTATTTACAAGCACAAACTATGAATCCTCTGACACATCAAGGGGTGTATGAGTGGTAAAAGTCCATATCTCAATAACTATGTGTAAAGAAAAGGATGGACCCTCTGCTTTTGTTTTGTTTTCTTTAACATGGACTTAATTATGTAGTTAACTCTATACTTTAAGAATAATTTCTACAACAATTTTTATATTTTTTTTGGTAGGCTATATATTTCTGTTGAAAACACATTTATTGTATCTGCTGCTATGCTAACATGTTAGAACCTGTCTATTGCCTGGCATTAGCCAAAGAGACTTTCAAACTGAAGGATGTTTTCATTATTTTGGATTTCTTTAAAGTTTCATGGTGTTTTTCACCGGTATTCACATCAGAGTTCTGATAGAGAGAAATAAAAGTTGAAAATGGAACACTAGCTTTTGCTCTGTTGGACCACCAAACAGCTATAACTGCCCTGTTTTCAGCTTTGTGACAAGAAGGAGATTTTTCTTTCTTAATATTGAAAAACATCATCCTTCAGTTAAAACCAGCTAGTTATGTAGCTTAAGAATGAGCAAAATGCACACTTAATACTTCAGGTTATCATAAACACATAAAACCAAGACATACTGAAATATGTGTTTGCACTGAATAGGAAGGAGATGAAAAACTAATCTGAAAAGTAATTAAACCTGTCAGAAAAATGTGTAAAATGAGTATAAAGTATAATATTTAGCTCTGCAATGCATTGATGCACAAGTATAAATAAAAGATGAGAATGCATGAAGTGAAAATACTCAAAACAAGTACAAATGACTTGAATTTCTACTTGATGAAAAGTACTAATTACATCACGGTTTCTGACCTCCAGTAGACGAGGATGCTGATGAGGACGATGAGGCCGAAGACGGTGAGGGTGGAGATGACGGCCAGAGGAACCACAGCCTTCCTCTCCCTTTCCCTGATTGAGCCCACCCGCGACTCATGGCTGCTGTTACTGGCATCTGGATGTCGAGAAAAATAAGTAAAGGACAGAGGAGAGAGGTTAAACTCATAGCAGAGTGAGTCATACCTGACATCTAAAGCACACCGGAGGATTAAACGTCAGAGGCAAAGCAGCGCTGGTTGCAGGAATGCAGTGATTGGACTTTAATGGGTAAATGTAGGGAGCAAAACACATGATTATACTTGTTTTGGCATCCATTTTCAATGACTAATGAAGATATAAATAATTTGGCAGCATGTGCCCCTCAAAGGTTGAGACCATCGTTCAATATTTTCCTGAAATATTCAATAACTTTTGAACTAAACCAACTTATAGGTATTAAAAACTCAGGTAAAGTGGACTTATTCAACTCTGAAGCCATTGGTACCATGTGTTTTTTTGACATTTAGAGGCTCTGTATTGAACGCAACATTGATTCACCAATAAAACCCATCGAGTTTGACAAATTGCTTGTTTCTATATTCAGTTAATGATATATTTTGTTGAAAAAGTCACTTATGCTTCAGTTTCTTCTATTCTGATATAATAACCCTTTTGAATTTACCTACAAATGTGGAGAGTAAAATAATAAATCATTTAGGAAAGGTCAGATGTAGAGAAGATTTCACTTGAATGCTGCCATAAAAAATAGAGCAACATTGACTCAATATGATCGGAGTCAATAAATGGCTGTGAAGAAAGGTCATATGTCAACGCAAACTCACTGAAATGTTAAAACATTTATGCTCAACTTATAAAATGAGAAAAGCCAAACTTCTTAAAAGGTTTTGTGCGAGTTGTACAGTAAAAACACCAGATTTTTAAAAGCAGTTTTCTGCCATTTTCTTATAGAATTCATCCATTTTCAGCTTCAACAAAATGTAAAAATGTGACTTCAAGTGGACATGATGAAACTCCTGTATCAGAAAAATGAAATACATTGAAACTGTTCTTTCCTTTTACATGAGGCTCAATATATTAGTCACAAATGTCTGTTTTTTAGCTTTAGGGAAAAGTTTTTGTCTGGTCCTGTAAATGCATTTTAGCCTGAAAAGAAGGATTTAAAAGGATTTACCAGATAAATTGTTTTCACTCTGCAGGAAATGTGACAACAATTAAGGATAAGGAATGATTAGTGATCCCTGAAACTTAACTTCTTAACACGTACTGATGTTTACAAGGTGATTGTAGAGTGGGATGAGAAACAAAACAGTGGCTGGCTGCGATTCACAAAAAAACAAAAACAAAACCTGGTTAACAGCTAGTATAATAAATGTTTATATAGTTTGTATTGTTTTCATTATTATTATTTTGTATTATATAATTTATATCTTTATGTATGCACACTTTTTCTTAAACTTTATTCTGTTGCTGCTTTGACTGTTGAATTTCCCCGTAGTGGGATCAATAGTCAAATTGAATCAAATCAAATCGGATGTAATTTAATCTTTGTTTAAGGACAGTCTGGTGCTTGAATGTAGCTTGTCTGACTGTGTGTGGTATTAAATAACAGTGATCTTACAATATTTGACAACAAGTAATTTTATGCTAAAAATTGTAATACATGTCCCCTGCTTTCTTTTTATACAATTTACCCAAATTACAGACTGTCCCAATGATTTGAAATCATATTTAGAAACCATATGAGACAGAAAAGGATGACTATTAACTCCGCCAATCGTCTCATTCCTGCCTGCAGAGCAACTTGTCCTCCTTGAACTGTTTGCAGAACTAAAACTCTGACATTCTCCAACCGGTAATATCTACTTCAGAAAGAAACATGAACCGTATTAACATCCCAGCACCCAAACACAGCGTCTCGCCATTCACGCTCAGCCACCTACCACATAAACACTAAACTCAGCACATTCAAACCACCTGCTGAACCACTTCAATGAAACACAGAAGTGCACAAAGGCTCTTCATCAGAAGACCATCACAGATCAGGAGAGATCAAATTCATCAAACTGCAGCAGCACACAATCAGAACTGAGCCAGTGTCAAACAAGCAGTATAATTCTAAGTGTGAATACGAAGACGGCTGAGCCTGACCTCAGTGAGCTGCTGTTACTGAATCCCCCCTTTATAATCTGCTTACCAGAACGGAAAACACTAGTATAGATTAACCTTGACTGGCTGTTTGTCAGAACTTACTCCTTCAACACAAACTGACTCAGTTCAGCTGTGAATGGCTGGGTCTGCACTGTTTAGCTCAAAGAACCTGTTGTGTGCATTCTACTCAAGAGTAAAATCCATTCATTCATTCATTCATCCATGCAACAAGATATTTGTCTGCTTCTCAAAAAAGCCTGGACACACACAGATGATAATGGAGGAAAAGGAAAGAAAATTCACGTTCAGAAGATGGAAAGGATGATTCTTTTCTTCAGAAACTGAAGAAACGCCACGGCTCAAAGAAGATCGCATGAAAAATGAGGACACAAAACTGTACTCAAAGTGTGCGCTTGAAAAGATTTCAGATTAAAAGATAAAGACTGAGTTCAGTTATTGTACGTCTCAGAGAAAGACGGTATTTTTCATAAGAGCCATTCTAGTGCTTTAGCACATAATGAGTCAAAGAGCTTTGGATGTGAAAACTGGTAAGAAGCAGAGTGGAGACGTCGGAGATAAATGTTTATACTCAAAGATAACAACTGACGGACAGTTGTGGTAATTAAGTAAAAATAAAGAATAAATGTATCAAACAAATGAATTAAAAGTCATCACTAAGTTGTTTCAGTTGATGGATGAATTTTAAAAATAAACAGAGGATGATGTTTTGATAAATCTGTAGTACAAATGCAAGTCACCCACACATTTACAGGTCAATTTCAAGAGATAAAACTGTAATCTTATCTTTTTTATATTAATGCTGAATAATGTTCAATACAAAGCACAGTAAATTATAAAATAAATGATTGAAAAGGTACTTTAGTTTCCATAAAAGAACTGCCGGGGTCCATCAGACAAATGAGGTGAATGACAACTTTTTTCTTGGATTCTTTGGTTAAAAAAGTTATCTCAAAGGGCTTTTCAATCTGTGCCCAACTCCTGACCTGTGAGTCAACTTAAAGACAAAAACAATACCCCATCTTAGAAAACAACCTTTTAAATTTCTCTTCTAAGAAATGTGTTTTTGTCATGTACTCATGTAGCTGCACAGAGGCCATTTTCAACAGCTCTTCACGACACAAACAACCACAGACTAACCCACAGGTTCAGCACTGTGGGATGCGCTACTGGAAAATGAAAACATAAAGGATCAAATGAGATAAGCAAATACTGGACGGAAATTAAATTCTAAAAAGTCTCACACAAGTGTCCTTGAGTACAGTGCCAAAAGAGTTTTCAAAAGATTACCATGAAACTCTGAAGCAACTGCATCAACTTGTGATAAAACTTTGAAGTAACAAAAGTTTGAGGTTAAAATATGGGACTATTTAGAGGTGTTTTAACTGGCTTCTGAATGGAATAAAATGTGCAAAGACACTAGAACAGCCCTTTAATATCAAATCATTCTTCCTAAATCCAAAAAGACATGTAGAAAACAGTTATTTATAGTAAATTATGCACTGGTTTGTCGACAAAAACCCTCCATTAAGGACTGATCTGGTAAAATTAAACTAAAAGTCTCAGGGTTACAGTATTCTGTTACTAATGCCTGTGAATTTTAAAGCATCTCTGACAGTTTGCAGTGTGGTTGTACAATCATGATGTAGAAGGGTGCAGTTAAAGTTCCTGAAGAACTCTGCTGCCCTCTAGTGGTCATGGCAAGATTACAACATGATAATAAACTGAAGTAATTCGCAAAAGGGTGCTTAAGATTTTGGAAATCTCTTAGACACACATGCCATTTGCTATAAGAAAATATTCCATACTATATTGCTTTAGTAGCCTACATTCTAAAACAAAAGAGAGGCTGATTTTTTTATTGATAAACTTGCAAATAAATAAAAGTTCATAAATAGTACAGGTGTTGAAGGAAGCGGGCATCATAATTGAAATGTGAAGCCAGAAAATCTTCACATCTGTACTTGTGATGCAGTGATATTTGATATACGTACTGAGGTGGGACATACAGACACTAATGTGGAAAAGATGCTGCTGTTATAAAAGCACTTCCATAAAAGGGAGTTTAGATTAATATAATTGTTTCTAATTGTCATTGTGTGCAATATATGACAGCCTCGAAACACAGAGTATAGAAGCAAAGAGGTGAAACTCTGCTGTGTTTTTGTCAACTGATGTCAGATGGCGCTGCAGCAGTGTTTGTTGCCCTGCCACCATTTTGGGACTTAATAACCAATTATTACCCCGCCCACTGAAGGGGAGGCAAGGAGTATTGTTATTGATTAGGTTTGTTTGTTTGTCTGTTTGAATTCATACCAAATTGGGTTTATAGATTGCCAGTGACAATCGCAATTGTCATCAATAACATCAGATGTCACATGTCTATCTGACTGCTGATTGGTCGATTAAATGAGTTGCAACTTGAATGACAAACATTTGTGACTTCCTCTACTGGAGAGGAGCTGAAAACTCTTAAAATTCACCAAATCTAGGGAGAAAATTACAGACAATACCGCCTTAACTTTTGTCTGATATATTTAGGAATGAAAGCGCTTTAAACTGAAAACCACTGGAATAATTGGGTGCAGCGATACCACATTTATCCCCGTGACCCTAACC
Source organism: Apogon hyalosoma (assembly GCA_037367295.1). Lineage (NCBI taxonomy): Eukaryota > Metazoa > Chordata > Actinopteri > Kurtiformes > Apogonidae > Apogon > Apogon hyalosoma. The sequence goes on from JAPQRP010000025.1 coordinate 20,109,598, forward strand.
CTTATGCCCATTGAATGCTGGGACATTTCCCATCACCTAAAGTCCTAAAAAGAATGGGCTGATTTATAAATGAAGAGGACAGATGGTATTTATGGGAGTTAAGATAGAAAAACAAAGAAATAGCATGGGTTTCAAGTCATAATAAAGATTATGATTAAATTATGGAAATACTTGACTGGCGAGTTAAAAGAATGAAAAAAATATGTTACTGTGCATGCATATATTTGTTCCGTTTTTCCACGACAGAAGGAATGAAAAAATGAAATGTAGTTGTTGGTGGATGGAGGATTAGTCATCTGTATGACATCCAGGACTCTTCTTATCCATTGGTATTTTGCTGGTGAATCAGAACGAACGGATGTTTTTACCTGCAACGGGCTCCTCTTCCTCTGACTCTCTTTCTGTACGATCAGCGATACTGAAGTCAGAGGATGTCTCGTTGTCGTACAGGCTGTCACCCTGGCCTGAGCCGCTCTCCTCCTCCCCGCCCAGCGCCCAGGGTGAAGCCGACGTTACTGCTAGTATGGGTGGAGTCGATGTGCCTCCTACATCCGATGCGATAGCGCTGCCGCTCTCGCTTTCGAAATAGAACGCAGAAGAGCGATCGTCCAAATCATCGGGGGTCTGCCCGGACTCAGAGGACGTGGACGGAGGGACGGTGTTAGTAACTTTGGTCGAATAAGGGAGCACGCTATCCCCAGAGGCCGAGGTTTGAACCCGGTCCCACTCTTGATCTACACCCTCCTGTGAATCAGGGAACAGGGCCGACCCAGAGGCACTGCTAGTGTCTAACACCTGTACCTCTGGGGTGGGGGTAAAGGGGGAGGCTGTGGGTGAGGAAGGGTAGGCAGAGGTCCCATCTGATGCCGAAAACCAGGAATCGGTGATGCCAGACTCTGTGTCTGCAACAGAAACGGGCAGGTCACTATTTGTGGCTTGGAGAAAGTGTGAGTGCGGAGAGGATAATGTTGGGGAGATAGCGCTATGGGAGAGCAGAGGCTGGTCTAAGGACAGACCATCAGACGCCCCCACAGACAGAGAACTCAGGAGGTCATCTGCACCAACACCAGGGGCTGAAGGTAAGCTCGAGTAAAGCTCTAAACTAGCAGAGTCCCAAGCTGAGGACGGCAGGGGGAAATGAGGAGAGGCATGCAACCAGGACGAAGACGCTGAGGGCTCCAGAGAACAGCCACACATAGCGTCCACGTCACTTGCTACTGTAAACCCATCACCACTGACCTCAGGAAGAATACTGTCTATCGTGCTCCCTGTGGCGTACCTGGATTCGTCAAACCCAAATGAGACAGAGCGAGATAAGCCGGGGGTGGTGCCAAAAAGGGTGAAGTCACTAGAGAGGACAACTGAGGGCTGGAGGGTCGGGCTGAGAGAAAAGGAGATTGTAGAGAGCGAGGAATCCCAGGGGGATTCAGTGGCGGCACTAGTACCAGATGGATCCGGTACCAATTGAAGAGGAGGGGTATCACTAAATGTGGAGGGGTCACCCGAAGAGACTGCAGACGCTGAAGAACCAGACAACGCATCACCATCGCTATCACTATCATCGAACCCAACACCGTGGGAGACAGCGTGCCAACCAGACACAGGGTGTGAGGGGTGAGGGAGGTGAGGCAGGGTGGAGGCGACAAGCGCAGGGGTTGAAGGAGGAGCCGGGTCTTTGCGAGACAGCGCAGCGGTAGCGGCATGCTGGGAGTCCGAGGTGGAGGCAGACAACACAGGCCAAGAAGAGGAGGGAGGGGCATGCAGGCAGGCGGAGGGGACGCCGCCAGGATCCGCAGTGTCACACACAGGGGAGGAGGTGAAGGAGGAGGAGGAAGAGGAGGTGGAGGTGGAGGGGAGGACAGAGGGGCTCTCACCGTTGGACAGTGGCGCTGTGGTCTGCAACAGAACGCCACTCAACTTGACAGAGGTTGTGGAAAAATGAGGCATGCTGGAAGTCGTGGGTCTGTGTGGGAGACGTTCACTTGCAGGTTTTGTGGTTTCTCTGTGGATCTTTGTAACGACTCCAGATTCTGGACTCGCAGCAGGGGTGGTGTCTTCATTTACAGGACGCAGCAGACCTCGATCAGTCACCGCCCGGATGAAGGACGACGACGTGCTGCTGGTCTTACTTATACTCGACGCCACAGTGGGTGGAGTGGTTCTGTGTGACAATTTAGTTTTGCCATCTTTGGTCTTTGGACTGGTGAACACTGAAGGGGTGGTGCGAACACTGCCTTTAGCTTTCTCAGTAGAATCTTCTGGACTTCCGACAATGCTGCCTGTCTTTGTACTGGAGTATAAGGGGGTGGTGGTAGTTTGGACATTTCTGGTTGTTGTGGTAGAATAAACAGGAGCTCTGAACCCAGTGTCTCCTCTGGTTTCTGGCGATACAATGACCTCTGGTGGTCGGGTGGAGGTAGTGTGCTGTGAAGTCTCTTTCATGGAACTCTGGACTGACTTGGTGGATTTGACTGAAGGATCTGTGGTCGTTCTTCTCCACCCTGTTTCTGCTGTTGTGGTTCTAACGTCAGGCAGAGGTAAAAGAGGTGACTCGGTGGTTGTGGTCCTCGGTGGATTTGTAGAAATCCAGGCCAGACCATAGTCGTCAGTTTGCACGGACTCGTTCCAGGACAGATCAGGTTCATAGTTGCCCTGTTGGTGACAGAAAAGATTATGAAGACTAATGAAAAACAGTTCCAGAGGAACTATAGAGGGATTGAGGTAAGATAAAAGTCTTACTTACTTCATCATCAAACTCATTTGAATTTGGATCCAGTGTATTTTCTGGAAAAGGGCACAGGTAGAAAGATTAGTCAAAACAAAAATATGTACATAAAAACACTGTATAAATAATTTAACTCTTGTATAGATGTAAACATTTTAAATCTACTTTTTACTTTGATATCTAAAATATGCAAACTAGTTTTGTCAAAAGCAAACAAAGGAACAAACATTTTGAAAACAAGATTGAACACAGAGAGGGAGAAGCAAACCCAGAGTGTGTTTTCCTAATTATTTCATAAAGTTCACCTTTTCTTAAATCCACAGGAACCTCTAACCATAAACCTGATCTTATGAATGATGTGTGTTTCCTTGACAGTGTAAATGTGTGACAGTGGGAGGAAATGAAAACAAGGGAAAGGCTGTTCACACCACCTGAAGCAACTTGTTGGTTTAGTGCTTAAAAAAGTGACGCACACTTGCATGCAATACAACACAAACATTTCACTTTCATGCATGAAGATTGGCTCTAACACACAATTACAGAAAACCCTGGATACAAAGCATTTGCAATTAATCATTTTTCTGTTTCATCCTCCTTTTTAAACCAGACGAGCCGACGCTCAGAGAAAAGCCTCCAGACTTTGACCACTTTCCCTGATTTTCTAAACGTTCTGTAAGTCTACCCGTCTGTTGCATAAGAGGGATAAAACAAACCCACAAAAGAGTTATTTGCAAATGCCGAGCTCAGACGCACAGCACACAGCGGGCACGTGATGGGGGCAGGTGGGCAGGTGTGGCTCTTACCTGTCTGAGGCTAAGTCACACATCATGGAGACCAGAGCAAACTGGTGTGTGAAGCATGAGGTGAGGTTTTACAAGTTTAATGAACTGGGTTTGAGGGAGATGAGTCAGGGTGTGGAGCAAAACGGGAAAAAATGAGACTAGAAAACTAGCTTTAGTTCAAATATCTGTATCTGACAGTGAAGGGAACATGTACATGATTCGATGGATGGTCCAAAACTCTTCAGTTAATATGAAAAACTTCTAATGCATAATCCATGAAAATAAAAAGTGTATTGTATTGTAGTATTGTTGTAAGGTATTAAGAAAGAAGCAGCTGGTGGCTACAACCTTGAAAATTACTGCCTCTAAAGTGCAATATTAATTTGGAATTATTCTAATTTCTTTTTAATGTCAAATACATTATACATAGTATATGAATAATTTAAAAAAAATCAAACTCAGTACGCACAGTAAAAATCAGCAACACTTCTGGCCTTACACTGAATTTATTGTATTGGTGAATTATTCATTATTGTAAAAGATGCTGTTCATTCATTATGGCTATATGAGACATAAATCTATAAATTATCCAAAATAAATAAATACTGCATCACAAGTCAATGTTAATAGACTAATGGGAAAAAAAAACAAAACAAACAATTTTAATAACCATTACAGTTACCAGTAAATTTAGCTGATGTGGCATTAAGCATTTGTAGCAAAAGATGCAGCCTATTTGTTGTTTTTTTTTTAAGCTGTCTTATATTATATTCCTTTTTTTTTTTTAAAGGGCTAAAACAGTTGTAAATATGAAATAAGTGGAAAAATGAGAGGACTTTAGCTTCCAGTTAAGAGAAAGCTTGAATATCACTGCAGGATATCATTCATTCATGCAAGCTGACACTGAAATAGAATGCAGGAATATTTTTCTTTATAACAAGGCATATTAGTTTATTAAATATAAAGTTAGGTCATATAATAATAGTACATAGTAGTGAGTATAATTGCCATTCCACTCCATGTTACACAAAATGCTGCTGCACACATGCAAATATTTGTCTTACTGTGACAGGCAGAAGGAACGGACGCCACATTATGAAAACAAAACAAAGATGGCGACTGTGTCTTTCCGTGTGACATGAAGTAACACAGGAAATGACCCCATCATCCCAAACCAAGCATCATCGTAGACATATAGAGAAAGCACATTCAAAGAGAGAAGCTTATGAAACAGTGGAAAATAACAAGAAGTGGTGCATGTGTGTGATTACATCCACAAAAAAAAAAACAAAAAAACAAAAAACCACAAAATACACACCCCAGGGTGAACGGTAGGAGGCTGAAGAGTGAAATAATTAGGAGGAAAATAAAAATATCTCATATATCAGCTGGGATTCAGAGAGAGGAATGAAATGTTTCACAGAGAACATTAAAGCGACAGCTGATGAAACATAGTAATTAAAGGGAAAAAAAATCATTAAGAAGCAGCACGGTCCCTTCAAATTCAGGTTTTAAAGTTAAATATTTTTTAAATGCATAGTGTTTTCCTTTTGTTTTTTTAGCCACTACTGGTGTCTTTGTGCTAAACACATCAGAAATGAAGGAATTAAAATGTCTAATGTTTTGAACAGACAGTCGCTTAAACCTCTATTAAAACTTTAATGTCCCTACTAACAATTAAAGGTGTTTGGTAAGTAAGAACCTTGAGTAATATGGGTTATTTTAATATGGAATCCCATTTTTGCTAGGAAAAGACAAAAACCAGGTAAATACAAGACAAAAAAAAATTCTCACTGTAAGTCAAGAATTACATGAATTCCTTTATCAAATATAGAATTAGTGAATGAAAATGCACAAAATCTAGAGACCCACTGACTTCTGCAAATGGAATTTTACAGAAATTCAGACAAAAAAATGACAACTGATTGTATTTTGGACTTACAATGAGATTTTTTTGTCAGTACATCTATGACTTTGATTAATAATGAACTGTTCTGTCAGTCTATTTGTCTTCCTTCAACGTGTGTTTTCAGAAATTAGTCTTGGTCTGATTTTTGAATCCAAAGGTCTTTGTAGTTTGACTTATAAAACCAGTGTTTCGTTAAACCAAACGACAGGCTGCATCAGAGCGGTTACTGTCTGTACGGTTCATCGGATGAACTCTACGCTTGGTCTCGGGCACGGTCGCTCTTACCGGGGTCGTCGACGGGCATGGCGACCTTCAGCGGGTCGCTCACTCGTCCGTACAGACCGTTGGTGCAGACCGCCACCACCTGGACCACGTAGCTGGTGTTCGCTACCAAGTCGTCAAGGATCGCCCCCTGTGAGTAAAAGAGATATGTATTTAAATGGACTTGAAGGTTTCTGTCTAGTGGGCTTCAGACACTAAACTAGGCTTAGTTTTACGAATGAGGATTTGTGTTAAAGAAAGTTTGAGTTTCTAAGTTTGTTTGACTGAACTGATCACAACATGTCGAAATACTGTGATTAAAACGTGATGAGGGAATATTAACAGTAAAGTGCTTTTCAGGTTAGACCATTTTAGCCTCAAACCATATTTGAAGACATAACGAAATGAAAAACAGTCAGAATCAACAAAAGACGATTAGAAAGAAGACAAATACTCATATTTTGTCAGTGGAAAATCATCCTGAAAAACATTTACATTTGCCACATTTTCTAAACCTAGTGCAAACACTCAGGTTGTTGTTAAAGTTAAAATAAAGGAATTGGAAAAAAACAAACAAACAAAAAAAAACCAGGTAGTGCTCATGATATGAAAGGAGAACACAATTTAGGTTCTCTCGTATCAAGAAAGTGTACACATGATTTCACTCCTAAAACAAGGAAAACAAGTGAAAAAGTAACCAAACTTTACTAATACCCCTGCTTTGCCCCTCCCACTCACTAATACCCTGCCTTATTAATTCATTTTGAGTCTTAACTTTCAACCTTTTCAAAAAGTTTTCAAAAATTTAGAAAAATTTGAGAGGAAGGCACATGTAAAGACTATATGTGTCTGACAAACATAATGAGATTTTTTATAACACCAAAGATCAAAAAGGCTTCACTATCATTACCTCAGTCCTGTTGGAGGTTGTGCGGTAAACAGGATGTGGGTCATGTGCATGTTTTTTGACAGTGTACAGAAGTATCCCAATATTGGAATAAAATCAGCAAAGAATTTGGAAAACTATTGGGATACAAGCAACAAGGACATGTTCTGTGCTATATTTGGGTCATTTAACAGGAAAAGACATACCAATTAAGCATGAATATTTGATTACAATCCTCTTGGTTGCGTCTAAAAAAGCCATCACATGAAAATGGTGTAAAGAGGCCCCCCACACACACCCTAAATAATTGGAGAGACACTGTGGAGGAAATTTACAACATGGAGAGACTTATAGCATAAAACTACAGCAAGTAACGTGACGATCAATGGAAAAAGTGGACAATATACAGGGCGACAATTGACATTATGTTCTAAATGTTTGTGTTGTAAAATCTTAAAAATGAAACAATAAAAAATAAGGAAAAAAAAAAATAAAAGAACATGTGTCAAATTTCCATCTGGTATAAGGTCTTTGTTTTAGCTTGTTATTGGTTACATGCTGTATTAACCACATGATCACATAAAGACAAATTTAGATATATTTTCATTGAGAGAAAAAGATTTTTTTACTTCCCAGAAATTCCTTTTTTTTTTTTTTTTTTTTTAAAAAGTTTTTAAGTTGGTATCTAGTTATTATACTCTTCATACCACATCCTGGTCTCCATCTGTCAGGTACTCAGTGGCGGCTGAGTTTTCTGCGATTTCCAGTCGGTATCTGACGGAGTATTTCTCGATGCTGGCGTCGTACACCGCCCGCGGCCGCTCCCACGTCACCAACAGGCTGCTGAGGTTGTACGGAATGGCCTGGATGTTCTCTGGTTCAGAACTGCAGACTGAAAGAAGAAAACAAATGTCTTAGTTAAAATATTCTGTAAGTGATGTTATCCACATTCAAAAAAAAAAAAAAACCATAACGACGCCCAAGAGTCATTGAACTGATCACAGGATTAATGTTTAAGACTTTTGCCTCATTTACATCTGGTATCAATATGTTATCGACAAATAAAACTGTATGTTCATATCCAAATACGCTGGGATTTGAATGTTAGTTTATATTTGGAGTCTTCATGATCAAACTTCTGGTATAAATGCACTTTATTAGCAATTTTATTTCATCTGACACATGAGAAAACAACAAAACAAGATGTGAGACATAAAAAAGATAAAACCAGATTATTTAAAGGATGACATTCCCCCTGAAGTTATTTTTTAATTTATATACAAAGATATGAAGCTGAAAATCCCGAAACAATATGAATTACGTTAGAATCGAATTGCTTTGCTGATAAAGATTTTATATTTAAAAGCCTAAATCTAATACAAAATAAATAAATAAATAAATACAGGACATCATTAACGAACACATCTGTGGTTTACGGCAGTTTTCATTTTTTTATTTGTATGGGCCACTAAACAGAATTAAAAGAAATGATCAAAGTAGAAATCAGAAACAACAGTGTTATAGGCGACGCTGGGTGTGTGTGTGTGTGTTTAGGGTGGGGGTGTTTTAAGAGTCAGCATCCTCAGCGAGTCTGGGTCAGATCTGAGATTATATGGGTGGAGATAATGCAGATAAGAGACACACTGAGGTCTGGATTAACACAGATTATAAACTGTGGATCAATGAGCAGGAGCCTCAAAACCTGACACGTTCCCAAATGAACTGAGCCTAAACCTCTGCTCTTTACCAGCTTTGACCTCTGACCTATCTGCTTCTTGTGGGAGTTAATGTCACACTTCTGTGGAATTAAACAGTTCTGGTACAGAGGAAGGTGAAATCTGCAGCATCTCCACTAGAGGGCAGAGTCAACCAGGAAAATGCAGTAAGTACCAATAGTATAGGACTAGTTATTTCTATCAGGACTGTTGGACTGGACTGAGATCATTTTTAACCATTAACCAAAGAGATGTGATCTTCTCAGCAGTGACTATTACTTTCTCACAGACAAATCAAATTTTTATTTCCTCTAAATCAATTTGGCCCTTTTATACTTTCATTCCTTTATTCCAACAAGCACCTTGACTCTAAAGAACTGGTTTTATGATTATATATTTTCTTCATCTTTTTGTTGGTTTATCAGCAGGATTCAGCCAAACTACTGCACTGATAAAACTCAATAGAAGGGTCGGACATGGACCGAGGACAAACGCATTGAATTTTGATGCAGATCCACAGAAAGTAGCAGTGGAAGGATTTTCCATAAAGAAAAGGGAACATGAATATTTTGTACCCTATATTTTGTACCTTACCCTATTCAAGGTGTTTGACAGAGCATGATTTTGTTTTACTGCTACAATTTAATTTCCAAAAATGCTTCATAATGTGTAAATGAAGTGTCTATAATTCACTAAATTCACAGAAAGCCTCAAAGACAGAGCAGAAAACAAGGTACAAATACTGGGATTCATAGTGTGTGTAGGATGAGTGACATTTCCATTGCCAGTAGCTGTAGAGTTACAGTAATTAGATGATTGGCTGATTGATTAGTTCATAATTGTTCTGGAAAAAATGCCAAAACTTGCAGCGTCTCAAATCAATTTGATGCTTTTCTCAGTTATATCTCTTGTAAAATAAATATATTTTGGGTTCTGGGGTACTGGTTGGAAAAAAACAACATTTTTGAACAATTCTAACCAATTCTAACCCGAATTTTTCATTTTTTGCATATATGATTCTAAAATGAATGAAAAAAATCACAGATCGATGCTACTTCATTACCGACATTTGTGAAAATCAACTGTCCTCTCACTGTCATGGAGAAGATTTTTAGGTCAGTGGACTTCTATTATTATCTTGCTGTAATTTTCACATCATTTGTGACCCACTTGTCTCTGATTCACTTAGGCTTTAGATAGCATTAATCTGCATGGTTCACACTGGGATCAAACTGAGGTCTAAAAGCAACACGATGAGATCTTAATAAGAAACATAAATTGTGTTTATGAGACTCACTATATAGTCTTGTAGATGAATATTTGCATTTATGAAGTGCTTTTGCATAAGGACTAAAAGTGGCTATTAAATCAATGACATGGGTTTGATTTGAGAATTGGAAGTGCCATTTATTTTACAGCTCTGGAAAAAAAAAAATCAAGAAACCAATCCAAAGATCAAAATTTCAGCCTCATTAAAAACCTCTGGAATGTGATCCAGAGGAAGATGGATGATCGCTGCTTGAATTTCCTCTCCAGGAGCAGCATCCAAAGCATCCAAAAGCAATGTGAAAGACTGATGGAGAGCCAAGACGTAAGAAAACATGACTAAAAATCTGGGGTTTTTAATCAAATATTTATCTCTGAACACTTATTAAGATATTATCACTGTGTTATTTAGAAATTAAAATTAACTTACTTTCTCTTTTCTATTATTTTTTGACCAGTTGCCACTTTCCTCAAATTAATGCTGTATATGACACCATTTTTATTTAGAATCTGGGCCAAATATCATCAGTATCTAGTGTGAACAAAATTTTATTCAACTTATATAAATAGCAAAAACAGAAGTCTTTTAATCCTTTATCAGGCAAGTGACTATTTTTGATAATTTCCATACACATTACAAGACAACGACAGTAACAGTTCCAGTGAGGACAGTGAGTCAACAATCTCAGGTCCAAAGTGGTCTCCAGGGTCTGTAAGGTCCACCTGTGCATGAACAGTGAGTGGACCTGCTTTGTTTGGTACCATGAAGTAATGGTACTAATGTAAGGAATGATGTTCAACAAGGACAACAACAACCCTTCTTGACTATTCAACACTCTGCTGACAACAGTGACTGAGACAGTGAGCTCTGGGTTTTAGTCTAGAGAGGTGTTCCGTCATTTCCGGTTTTACGTCTCCAGCAATTGCAGAACGTACGCTCAAGTCGGTAGTCGATTTGGTGTGTTCCTCACACTTTTTTGACCGTGTCGTGTGTCTTTGCTCTTTTATTTACTTCTTGGATTTTTTTTTTTTTTTTTTTGCCACTTATGGGTAAGGAACTAAATACGGCAACTTCATTAACCTTGATTTTCTACATAACAATAAAAAATGCTGTAAAGTTAGAAAAAAGTAATAAAGTCTTGTTATGTCCTCAAATAACACACTAAGGTTGAAATTTTGAATTTAAGAGTATTTCAATGAGTACCCTATAAAGGGTTAATATTTCTTCCAGAGATATACATTATCTAGAAAATGCTGAAAATCCTTATTACATTTACATTTAATACATGAATCTAAAAACAGGATAACTGTTTGGACACTCACCTGGTGTGAGGACCTCCTCTTTGCCAGTGTAGGAGGAGAACACCTGACCCATGAACTGCTCCTGCTGCTCCCTGTAGTTGTTCTGCAGGTAGTCCATCAGCATCACGTATCCAGCCTGCTGCATCGTCATCACTTCACAGAACACCTCCAGCTACAACAGCACAACACAGACATAATAAAACACCTGGCGATGACACCAGAGGACAATCCTACCAAGAGAATGAAAAGAGCAAATCAGAAATATGTGTATGCTATTGTTTTAAGTTATTCAAAGGGGCTATATGTTGTATTTCTACCTATAAATATTGAAAAAAAAAAGACCTAAAGTTATCATTAGAGTGTTGAGAATAAGGAGTTCTGAAGTTCTACAAATACAGTCGCGGAAAAAATTATTAGACCATCAAAAGTCATCAAAAACAATGGTTATGCAATCAAGTACTAACTCC
>JAPQRP010000025.1:20133789-20148085 GCA_037367295.1 Apogon hyalosoma
TCCATCCATCCATCCATCCATCCATCCATCCATCCATCCATCCATCCATCCATCCATCCATCCATCCATCCATCCGAACTGCTTAATCCTTATGAGGGTCATGGAAGGTGCCAGAGACTACCCAAGCTTAATTACATTATAGCTGCATCATAAATGACATATAGAAATGTGGATTTCTGTAGATGTAACATGCGTGTCTACTATACATGTACATTTAAATGGAACTGTTTTGCCACTGACTCTCATTGCATAGAGAAGGTCATCTGCATTTAAATACCCACATTAGCTTTTAGGAGACACCTCAGACAAGCCTGTAAACTGACCGTATCTTATCAGGGAACACGATCATCTGGATTGTAAAACATGATCCCACAGACATACTCACCTCGAACAGGACAGCGAGCGCTGTGATTCTGCCTCCCGCCTTGATGGTTTCATCTATGGTGTCAAAGCGAAGAGGATCAAAACAGTATATCTGCATCTGGAGGAGAAAACACACACATTATGAGAAAACCAAACATCAGTGGGACCAGTCAGAGCTACCCTACTCACATTCCATTTTTCTATTATTAATAAAAAAAACACCATAACAGTATCATTGTTACAGGAATTAACAAATTGTTTGGCTCTGTTTCCTGTTTTGTCCCTTTTCCTTTTTGGAAGATACTGACTAGGCTAAAGAAAGAAAAATGCAGTTCATTTTTAGTTTTTAAGAGGAATTTTTTTCTTCTTTTTTAAGGCTTTTAAAATCAGTTTGACATGTGACTTGCAAAAAGAAAACCGCTTATGTTGAATAAAGTAATTTATATTTTTACCTCTAATTAGACTAAATAAGTCAAAAACCTACACTTGTGAGAAATTCAGATTAAGAAAAAAACAGCTCTTGATGTCAAAACATACTTTGAGATCAATTAAAACTTGGCCTGATTTGAGTCCAAGTAAGATTAATAAGAACAGAAAAAAAAAAAAACACTAAGCAAAATTAACTGTATCACAACTTGTGCCTAATGGTACTACGTACTGTAAAATGTAAGTATATGATAACGAAAATGTGTCTTTGTATACAGAATATGTTTTTTCTTTTACACCTGATCAACAGACTTTTATTCTGCACACAACATATACGACATCGACCAATAGTGAGTGACACTGAGCTCAAGAACAGATTTGTATCTTAAGACTTACTTCTAAAGGGTATTTGACTCCATCCAGACTGTGTTCAGAGCCATCTGAAGAGGAATTACAGCGCCCCCAGTGGAAGGTGATGCGTCCCACTTTAAATTTTGATGAGAGGCCGCCACCACTCACGTAAAACTCTCCAGCGACATCCAAAGCCACTGGTGACAAAAAAGACACATTCACAAGCTTAACAGAACGAGTATGTAAAATAATAATAATAATAATAATAATAATAATAAAACTACTTAAAACTAATGCCACAGGGCCTTTAACCAAAGCATCAGAAAGTGACCAGATGGGATGAGAACCAATAAGAAACAACTTTTAAAGCCAATAAAGTCACAAAACAGTTAATGCTACAAACATTCTTGTTGTCACCACTGAATACAGCTCTAAATGAAAAGAATACTTTGATGATGAAATCAGTGTTTCTTCCACAGTTTGATTTTGAGGCTTATGAAGGTATAACGTTATTATGTGATGTTTTTATCTTTGTTAAGTTGCCGTTTGTTGATTCATGGTTCAGACTAAACTGTGACAGTTCTGACCTTGTTTGGATGATTCCAAACAGATCTTTAGTTCAGCTAACTACACAGAAAACTGAGGTGATTTGTGGTTTAACTGTGGCTGTTTTCTATCTAAAAACAGAGCTAAGCTAACAGAGACTATAATGTAAACTATCAGCTGATTCAGCACATGAAGATTATAAATGGCTCTGAGTTTTTGTTGAAGAAAACTTGATGATACCATAATACAGATGTGTGTAAAAATGAGTTTTATACTTTATTCAGTGAGTGATACAATCTATAGATATATAGTGTTGATTTGTTAAGTTGCTGGGGGGGCAGCAGTTATATACATGGGGGTGCGGTCCATAACTGACGTAACTAATGCTGGCATGAAACGAAAGTGAAACTTTTCATACTTTCAACGTTCAACTCCTGGGTTTTGTTCCTCTATTATACAACAGATCTAACACAAGATTTTCACAGCTTCTAACCTGTAGCCACTGGACCCCCTCCACTGCTCTATAGGCCCCCCACAAATGCTGGGCCCCATGAATTTGTCACGTTTACCCCCCCATTTACGGTGGCCGAGTGCATAGAGATATTTGCAAATTCTAAGACTGCCGATAGTTCGGTTCAGGTGAACGTTGGTGCCAGTAATGTAGGATATAGGTGGAAGAAAACTGTCACAACCTGCCTGTTATTTCAATTGGTTGGTTGTCCCCCCCGAAGGATGAAGTTCATTGAGCAGAAGTAGGGATGTAAAAACCAGAGGAGTTTATCCCCCATCCCCACAACAAATCACACCCCACATATAACCTCTTTAAAGATGACATATTGTATCTATTTTCTACATGTTAAATGTTCAGTTTAAGCACAAAATATGTCACATGTCCTTTATTCTTCTAACCATGTCTGCATTTTTATGTGTTCAGCCCTGTTAACGTAAAAGTCATTATTCTGCAGCAAAATGTTTCCTGTCTGTGTTCCACTATTACATATGATATTAGAAAAATATTACTTGGGCACAGCACTTGAGTAAAACTACTGGGGCACATTCAACCACTGGCTTTGAAGACTGAACCACAACAAAGCCTAATACCTCCATGACAAAGATGGATTATAAAGGTACTGAAGATGAGAAGATGTGAAGCCGTGCAGTATATAATACTCCACTAACACGTTTATTTCACCATCAAACAATGATTCAACCAACAGAGGGATCTTCGTCAGGTCATTTTTTTTGTCTGTGTGGACAAAAGCTTCCCTCGAGGACTGAAACCTTCTTTGATGGTTTATTAGAGGCAGAGTATCATTCAGGCCTTTCATCCTGTTTGCTGCACCTCTAAACCCACCACATTTAACATAAGATACACAGGTAATCGTTGATGCTGTGAACACATCCACTGATGAAACTCAAGCAAGTCTTTGACCTGCTGAAGACTGAGTGTTCTGTTTGCTCAGGGTTACGTTTTTATTCTTTCCTTTACTTTTGGCCTTTATGTGTTTGACCTCATTCATGTTCTCTTTGTCGTAGGTGGTCTGTGTATGTCTTATGCTCTATTATCTTTTATTTTCACCCAGTGTGAAATCTAATTTCCCCCTGAGGGATGTCAAATATTGACTCAACTTGCGGCTGATTCAGTTGTGTTGAAAAGTTTGTTTGCACCATTTCAAAGCCCTGAACCGATCCATCACCTCCTTTTCTAAAACCTAAATTCCGTTTGTGGACGACAACTTCACAAAGAGCAGTCTGCGCCTTGAACCTACACTGGGCCCATTTGTCTGCTGATAAAAACAGGTTTAAGTACTGTCAGCTTGAATCGTGCTCAAATTGTCCACCAAACATCTCCATCAATAAAAGCTTTTGGTGCAGCTGGCGGCTGAACAACAACTACAACAGAGTGCTTCTTATTTCTCTGAGAGTCTCGTTGCTAAGAAGCGCTGGACTCATCTGTTTGGAGCTTTTCGAAAGGCGAGGCGGGCTCTTGTCTACAATTTCACTTAACAATTACCTTGAATGCACACTGCAGATTATTGTGTTTCACATCTCTTAGAGGAAATGTCTAAAAGGCTCTCCATTTTGTCAAACTAGTAACTGTATCCTTTACAATAGGACACTGCCGCATTAGAAAAGGCCTTATCACTCATTTTCTTTCTGAGAGAAACTGTCTTTAGGAAAAGAGAAAGTCAATACTTCAGGGAGGACGGAAGTGAAAGGGCAGAAAATAAAGAGGGAAGGAAAGCCATGACTAATTAAAGCTTAAAAATCAGTTAGTCACTGAATATACCAAGATGACGCTTAAAAAAGGTTGAGAAATCTGATATAAGGGACTCAAAGTTGTGTGATTTTGATTTTACGTTTGCAGTGGTGGAGGAAGTACTGAAGCTTAGTAATTAAGTAAAAGTACAAATATCCTGCAAAATATATACTCAAGTAAAAGTAGAAGTACAACATCAACACTCTTACTTAAGTAAAAGCACCAAGTACTTGCTTTTAAATTGACTTTAAAGTATATTTTTTAAAGTAAAAGTACTCATGCAATAGGTTGTGTCAGTGTCTGACCTGTGGCATTTTGATACAGAATGTAAATATACTGACTTATGCCTCTGCCCATGTCACTGCTGTGAGAATTATAACCAACTATACAGTAGATGTGCATTTTAAAGGTTGGTGTATTTACTGTGCGTGCTCTCTGCAATACTGTGAACTCTAACTTATAATTCTGTGGATGACAAGTTATCTGCTAGGTATTACTCACTAATTTACCATTAAGTTAAACCAATTAAGACATTACATACCTTTAAATTATTCATTTACTTGCAAAATTATTCACAACACTGTGCTCTGTTGAAAGCTTTAAAAGTGCAGCAAAACAAAACAAAACCCAACTAAATTACAGACTAATTATACACTCAAAAACACTGCTTATCCTATTGCTGTCTCTTTTCTGTTGCTGTTACATCCATAACTTTCCTGGTCACGCAGAAATCAGATTACGTACAGCGCAGTATGGACTTCTAAGCCCCTTTTTACTTTTTTCTGAACGTGTACCACACGTAATGACAGTATTGCCAAAAATTCTGTTTTTATTGTGTCTCATGAGTTTGGTTGTACTTGTACTTTAACACCATTGACTTCACAGTATGAGTTCGACATCTGCATTTTACACACAAATCGAAACAGAGATTCAGCCAAACATGCTCTCATTGGAGCTAACAGTCACCTGACGCAACGGAAACAACGTGATCAGTAAGAAAACGGTTTTATCAGGCAATTTTTATCATAAAAAGTAGCAAGTAATGGCATAAATTGTAGAAATGTAGTGAAGTAGAAAGCAAAATGTAATGGAGTAAAATCAAAAGTATGCATTATTATTTTTACTGAAGTAAAGTACAGACATGTAAACATTTACTTATGTACAGTAACAAAGTACAAATACTTTGTTACATTCCACCACTGTATGTTTGTGCAGCTTTTACTATTCATGGATGTATATTTTAACTTCATTAAAGTTTGCAAACAAATGTTCTGATCAAAACTTTGAGAAACGCCTAAAATATCTGTAAAAGTGTAGTAAACAACCTATGAATAAGGAACATTCCAGGGTCAAAAATAATAAGTTAGAGAAGCAGTCAACACTTTTTAAAACATAAAAAAAAATCAACTTTAGTATAAATGCATTCAAAGCCAATTAACTTAAAAACTTAAAACCAAACTCTTGAATAGTTTATGTGGAAATAAATCAAACTAATTGATAAATAGATATAGTTTGGTGATAATCTCAGAGGATCAACAACTGAACAAGGTTATAATAGTCTGGGATTTTTCATTCTAGTTTAGTTTTATTTAGGTTTGAGAGTTTTTTCTCTCATTCAGTTAGCTTTAATTAGTTTTTAGAGCAGGTTTGCTAGTTTTTACTAGTTTTTTTTTTTCTAAATGCTTAGTTTTAGTTTAGTTTTAGTTTTTTAATATCTTTTTTCTTCCTCAAAGAAATCCCAAACAGGACTCTGCTGCTTTTGTCTCCATGTTTCCAGGTAGAGTGGGGACCAGAAGCCGACTCTAAACGACAAGTGAAGAGAAGTGACGGACTGTGAAGTGCTGTATGGTGCCGCCAGCTAAAATTGCTCAAGCGAAATAAATCGATTTCATATCAATCTGACATTGAACAAAAACGAAAATGAAAGGATTTTTTTCCCATAATTTTTATACATTTTAGTTAGTTTTGTAAGCACACAATACAGTTTCAGTTATCATTTTTTCTTTTAATTACAGCTTTTACTTATTTCAGTTAACAAAAATGTTTTTTCAGCTCTAGTTTAAGTCATTTTGTTTGTTTTCGTTAACTATAATAACCTTGGATCTGAATATTGTAAAGTTAAAAATCATCTGTTGCCTGAAACATTTACGACAAAGTTGGATGCTGGGTCATTTTGCTGATGTTTTACCAGTTTTGCCGTCGTTTTTGATGGTCGTGCTCTCAGTGGTCAGCCTCTCCCAACCTTCAAACCTCAGCTTCTGGTACTGCAGCTTCACCTGGGCCAGGTTCTCCTCGATGTTGATGGGAGACTGCTTGGCGTTGCTGCAGGACGGAAACTTCTTAGCCCAGTTTTTTTGGTTCAAAGTTCCTGGAACAGCAGACAGAAACAAGTATTTAGAGAAAAGTGTCATAACAGTCAGAAACTGTGTTCTGTAGTTAATGAAGACCTCAAAATTTCTAGTATGAATCATATTTTTTTGACCAACGTTCAGTCTTAACCATAGCTCTGACCCTGGGAAAATAGCACATGAATGACTCCTTAAATTACATCTACTCCCAAGACAGCACAGTGGATTTAGGTAGGTGTCGGTATTTATAAGCTAAGATTTTGACTTTATATGATCCAATATGGTGACCAGATGTCCCACTTAATGGGCATTTTTATTCCTTTCTCCATGGTCCACATTTAGATTTTTGAGGAAATATATGATGTCAGATACAGTCCCTCCAAAATGTATCTCATATTCTAACAGAAATAACGCAGACTGCCCCCCAAAGAGGTACTGACACAGTAACCCATGTTAACTTTATATGTGAGTTTTTTATCATATAGAATTTTTTTTCCTAAAATTATACACTTATAAAATACATGGTCAAAAGCACTGGGACACATTGACTTCAGGTATTTTATCAGAAGGTTTGGGCTACAAAACAATAACAAATGTCATCATATCATTTTATATTGTGATAAATATCATTAAAATACACTTTCTTATTATCTTAAGTGGTTGTTTGGTTATCGTCTACAAAAGGCTTCAGAATTTGTGTTTACTCTATTTCACTAGACACTAGTAATTTTTTGTCACTATAACGGTTTTAAATGTTCTTACTCTAGATTTTTTAAGTATTTGTCACATCCTGACAGTAGATAATCATGTCAAAACTAGTAACTTCCGTTTGCAACTCTTGCTCAGGAGATCTGACTCTTATTGTGATAATTATTTAAAACACAAACATTTTTTATCAGAATATTTTGAGTCAACAAGAAGGCTGTAGGTACAATGTGTCCTAGCATTTTTAATTAATTTAATTAATTTTTAATTTAATTTTGATGAGTATCTAGTCTGAATCACTACATGAGTACAGGGGTTTTAACTAATTGATCCTATGACCTTGAACTCTGACCTTTTAACCTTAAAACTTGTGGGTGAGCAGGATGGGTCATGGTCAACATTACTGCATATACTGATCATTTTAGTCCTATTTGTTATCAAATTATGGTGTGAACATATTCACAAACAAACAAATGCAATCAGAAGACACTAAGGACACAGATAATCATCTAAGAAACAATGATTTTTTTTTTTTTATTACTCTCAACCACTGCTGTGTGAATATTAGGATTTGTTTCACAGAGATCAGATGTAGCAGCAAATTCATTGCATATTTTAACTGTTCTTTGGAATGAAAAGGCCAAAACTAGACTTAGACAGTAATGAATCAAACTCTGTCCTTTGAGATATGATTTTTTTCATTACTTTAATGCAGTGGTTTTCAAACTTTTTTTTTTAGCTCCAAATCCCCAAAAAAAGGAAACTTCATGTCAACTCAGGACCTGTTGTTGTGGTCCTTCTTCTCTCCTGCCTTCGTTATCATCACTCACTCATCCATATAGTTGTGATAGTGTTTATTATATAGTTCCATAGATGGCAGAGGTTTCTATTATTTGGACTAACATTGCAGTGGTACATCCACTGTTAGTACTTGTATTTGTAATAGTAGTACATCCACTGTTAGTACTTGTATTTGTAATAGTAGTACATCCACTGTTAATACTTGTATTTGTAGTAGTAGTACATCCACTGTTAATACTTGTATTTGTAATAGTAGTACATCCACTGTTAATACTTGTATTTGTAGTAGTAGTACATCCACTGTTAGTACTTGTATTTGTAGTAGTAGTACATCCACTGTTAATACTTGTATTTGTAGTAGTATTAACAGTTATGGACATTTGTTCTAGTTATTGCACCAGCTGTTCTACTTTGTAACAGTTCTCGTTCAGTTTGCTGTGCATCCATTCATCCCCCCACCCCACCCTCCTCTCCCCCAATCTCTCTCTCTCTTTTTCTTTTCCTTTACCCTCTCTCTTTTATCCCAGCTGGTCAAGGCAGACAGCCATCCTCCAGGAGTCAGGGTCTGCTCCAGGTTTCTGCCTGTTAAAGGTAGTTTTTCCTTCCACTGTCACCAGTGTTTGCTCCTGGTGGAGTCTATTGGGTTTCTGTAAACTGGCTTGAGAGTCTGGTTTGTATATGGCTATTTTTAAAGTGTCATGAGATAACTTTTGTTATGATTTGGCGCTATATAAATAAAATTTGATTGAGTGGTTGATTGAACTCCAAGTCATGCACTGCCATAGATTCCATTGTCACTAAATGTTCCATTGTTAAAATCCATGTCTTTCAAAGTTTCCTTTTTTTTTTTTTTTTCTTTTTTTACACATCATTGACATCTTGTTCCATTTCATTTTTTATGTTGTTTTTGCCATTTTCTTAATATTGTTAGCTCTTTGACTTTTTTTTTTGTTTTTTTATGATGCATGTTTTCCATACATTTTTGTCTTTTTAGAAACTCTTGGGTGTTCATATATCATATCACATATTTTACTGGCAGCCATTGAAAAACAGTTAAGCGATCAGTTTTTGGGTTCCAATCTTAAGTTTGGGAAACACAGCTTTGATGGGATACAAATATTCTCTCCTAACTACCAAGATACTGTTAGTTTTTTTTTTTTTGTTTGTTTTGTTTTTTTGTTGTTTTACACTTAAATGTTTCATTGATTTGGAAACATGCATCCATATTGTTGCCACTGCATTCATATATGACGCTGGATTAAATAGAGGTTACAGTTGGCCTTTCTTACATCTAACTCAGCTTGTTTATACGGCAACAGCTGTCTGTAATTTAAAAAAAAACAAAAAACAAAAAAAAAAAAAAAAAAAAAAAAGGTTTCTGGAGCTCTGATGCTAAAGTTTCAATTACAATGCTGACATTCTGGAATTAAGTTGTTGACAATATTTACAGTCTTTACAATCACCCACTATGCAATCAGATTTTTTTTGTGGAATAGGTCTGAATAGGTGAGCTGGATTAAAACAAATGATGAAAACCTTGTGTAACATAATAAAAAACATGTTTTGAATGGCTTCTATTCTGATATTTTATTAAAAATACATTAACTCATATATTTTGTTCTCCCTTACACCCACTTATAGGGATTATAAAGCTTATACTGCATATTTCAGTGCAGGTGTTCATAATAACGTGCCCTCGTCTTGTAGAAATGAGTCTGGACAAACTGATGAGGTGCAGACTCTCCTCTCTGACTGCTCACATGTGTGACGTTTATTGACCGCTAGCTATGAGCTAAAGGGTAGGCTAAAAGCTAACAATCTCCAGCTGTTCGCTCTGTTTTAACGCCAATATCAGCCCACATTTTCCACTCTTACTGCTTTTAAAAGGTCAAAGTCCACCATATTTTCATGGTAAACCAGTGAAACAGCCTGTAGCATTGGGTTAAGTTAGCATCAGGTTTCTTCATTAATTTCAAAGAGCACATGATGGATGACATCAATTCAGCAAGGAAAGTGTCAAAGCCACAAATATAGATTAACCTTCACAGAGGGGTTCAACCATCCAAACAGATTTAACCCTTCAGCTCATTTCCATGCCAAGATGATCTACAACACAGAGATTTACCTTTACATTACAAGATGTAATATGAGCAGCATGTGAGGACTGACTGAAGTACACATGGGTTTGTTCTGTTAAGAGTTATGGGGTTATATTGAACGGAAAACTGTCCCATTTAGGAGATGATACAGCTGCCCTTCACCTGAACTCATCATAAGAGGTTTGTGGTTAATGACATGTTCACACAGCATTTATTTTCCCAAACTGTTAAATATGACTGCTACAGAAATATCCATACAAGGGTTTACTTTTCTGTAAATACACTCACACAACATGTTAATACAAAAGCTGAGCCCCAGTTGAAACTCATGGTGATTAGGGATGCATGGATCCAAAAACTCAATTCAATTCAACCAATTCAATTCAATTCAATTCAATTCAATTCAATTCATTCATCAGGTTGACTCAAATAACTTTTTCCTTCCACTGTCACCAAGTGTTTGCTCCTGGAGGATTCTGTTGGGTTTCTGTAAATTGGCTTGAGAGTCTGGTTCCCACCAGCTCTACATGTAAAGTGTCATGAGATAACTTTTGTTTGAATTGGTGCTATATAAACACAATTTGATGATTGATTGATTTGAAATGGCAGAATTGCATATAGAAGGTCTGTGTGTGTGTGTGTTTGTGTGTGTGTGTGTGTGCGTGCGTGTGGTTTTAGGCTAAATCTAATAAATGTTTGTCTCCTCCTGAACACGTCATTCATCAGGTTGAACATTTGAGACATTTAGAACAAGTGTAACTGTCAGACAGAGTATTTTAATGATCAAGTTTGTTTTACTTTCATCATAACTTTTTGGTGTTAAGTCATTTACAGTTGATAAAAATGTTACAAATAGCATTATGAAATTGCAAAGTTAGGAAAAAACAAGTGGTGCTGGCACAACAAACCCCGCCCCTCACACGTATTGTAGCTTATTTTGGCATTTATCCAGCTGATGTCATCGTGTCTATGCGTGTGCTGATGTCAGCATATCAGCTGCCTCTATACGTGTGCCAAGTTTGAAGCAAATTGAAACAAAATTGATGTTTTCAATTGACATTTGAAATGTCACCTGTTATAAGTAAATGGGAAGGAAAAAAAAGATTTAAAAAATTGATTAAAAAAATTTAACTTTGACCTATTTTTCCCAAAATAACCACATCTATTCTAGGTCACTGGCAATCTATAAACCAAATTTGGTATAAATTCAATCAATAGTTTTGCTGCTAGAGTGTTAACAAATAAACAAACAAATAATTTTTTTCTTCAGTTTTTTTCTGTTTTGATATAATATCCTTTGACTTAATTCTGAGCTTTCATGAACATTTACAAGCGCAGTTAATTAGATATAGGAAAAACGATGATTTTCACTAGAAAAATGTGAAATCCAGAGGATAATATTATAATAAATGGTGATAAATCACTTAAGAAAGATTAAATACAGAGAAAATTCATTTGAAAACTGCCACAAAAGTCACACTGGGTCCTTATGGATTAATATAGAGACTGACCAAAGCACAGCACTATGTCTGAACTGAAAAAGGCACACTGGTGCATTTTTAGTAATGATTATAATTCGTTCTAAACAACCTGTTTCAGCCAGACGTCAACAAGTCTAACAACACCACATAACAAAAATGAGGATGTTTAAATAATGGGTTGTATTTTGGAGTCACTGAACACAGTCATAGATAATAAAGGTTGACTTGTATTTCAATTGAGGCTGTTATCTATTATCATCCTGTCTGAGATGCTTTTGTGTGTTGGTGCTGGAGTACAGTGCATCATTGGTCACATGACTCTTACTGACTCCAAACATGAGGCCAACCAGGTCACACAAAGGCTTCTGGGTCAGGACTGACATAAGTATGACAGCTAAGGACATAAAAACATGCACACTATCACAGCGGTTTCATTAACCTAACATATCTGCTGATTTCCCCTACACGTCATCCTCTTTAAAAACACTGCTGACATCGACCTCCGATGTGACGCCATTTAACTGGCAGGTTAAAAGGCTGTAAAAAGTAATGTAAAGGATCATTTGTCTTAAAACTGACACTTTTATGAGGCCTTTTTTAGGCTTTACCCACCTTTATTATACTTTCAAAAGGCTTACAAAGTAAATCCAAGTCTTAAACCATAAATATTTACCTTCACTTTGGCTGTAAAATTTGGAAATTTCCACAATATGACACAGCAACGTATACAATATTCTATCATTTGGTTCTTTATTATCTATATTATTTTAGTTGTATGTTTTACATCAAATCAAATATTCCACATGGTTAGAGCTTTGTGTAGACTAGATGCTCACACCACTTAGTTCTCAACAAACTTGTCATAAATGTCATTTCTGTCTCAATAAATTCTCCTGTTCCTGTGTTTACTTCAAAGCTCAGACAGCAAACATTTATTTAGTCTCCCGCTTGTTCACATCTAAGGGCTGGGACACACTTTACCACTGTATGAGCCAATATCAGGTTCAGACAAAAGCGAAAGCAAGCAGCTGAGGGACTGGAAGCTGTAGACGACACAGAAGAATCTTACTAATGTGGTATAAGGCAGACTGAGTAGGACACACCCATAAAACAAACACAACACACCACACTGTCATTTTATCCTGCATGCTTTCAACCTCTAGTAAATTGGTAAACCTAATACTTTTGTAATACTTTAATATGATAAGGCTCTTTGTATCACTTCTGTGTATGAAATGCCTTACATACGGTAAATAAACATACTTTGTTTTGTCCTTCTTAAACAAATTTAACACACCATGGTCACACACAGAATTCAGAAGTACATTTTCATAAATATCCAAATTATTTATACTAATTTGATAATAACAAACTACTAATGTGTTGTCAGTAAATAACCTGTTCTGTAAAAATATCCTTAAATTACACAGTGCAAAACCCTAAAAAAAAAAAACATTATGTCTTGACACTGCAATTTGATGAATGTTGGTATTTTATCTTAAAAAAGGAATAAATGACCCATTAATTTTCTTTTTATCTGACAAACATTGGTGCTGTACAGTTTGTGTGGCTCTATATTGATTATCTTACATAAAAGATAATACATATCAAGCTGTTGAATTCAGTTAAGTACTGTAATAATATTTAATAAGATGTAGAAAGTTAAGCCAACAAACAAACACACAATAAAAAAATAAATCCATATTTTTATCTGATAATGATATTCAAAAGCCTCATAAATTCTATCAGTTTTATAGAGAATCAATTATTCTTTGTGGTGGAGTGATTATAAACACACAAAAACCCACATCAGACACAGACTTCACATGGTGTTCATGTGGCTCTGATGTCCACATCTTTAGAGTCACATCAAAAGCAGAAACATTAAAGTCCTTGCTGAACACCAGTGGAGCTGCAGTAGGACTCACAGCAACACACAACATTCAGTCTAACATTCTAAATGTTAGAGAAACAATATCTGCTGCCACCAGAAACCTGAGTGTCGAGTGAGACAAGAAGCCATCCATATGATTTTATGGTGAAGACTGTAAATATTCAGAGGAGTACCCCAGGGTTCAGTTATCGGACCTCTGTAGAGATGGGGCAGGGAGACAGTTATTTCAGTCTCCTGGCTTCTGTAATGCAGTCCCTTTCATTTTCTTGTAGACAATGAGTATATTTACATGCACATAATATATTTTTGCTCACATTCTGAAAACCAAATTCCTAATCATAATAAATGAAAATGAATGTTCCACTAATATTCTCATTATGACCAGAAATGTGCATTTGCTTCTCCCGCTCTACATAAATGCTGGCATTTTGTTGTAATTTCCTTTCTAATTCAGCAATTCTATTTGCTTCTTGTATTCATTTGGTGAATGCTGCAGTCTCTGCAAATGCAGACACAGAATTATTCATTCAATCTATTTCCATTTAAAACTCCTCCCGTTTGTAGATACACCAACTTTTCAGCTTCTCATAACAGTAAAACTTTTTATGAAGTATTTTAAGTTTTTTTGCATTTCCATGTGCAAATTGAAAATGCAAACAGAAATAGCTGGATGGAAACATCACTAACACTCTGAATTCTCTGAAGTTTAGACTGTGAGGAAGAGATGGTTGCTGGAATCAACAGTGGTGCCCATTTAGCCCAACCAGAGTTGCTTGTTCTTCTTTCTGCTTCGTGCCATAAAATTCACCCTTCATTTAACAATATCTGTGTTTTCCATCAGAGGATAGACTTTAAAGTTCTGTTGCTGGTCTATAAAGCTCTGAATGGTTTAGGACCAAAATACATCAGTGACCTCCTAACCCAGTATAAACCCACCAGATCCCCCAGGTCATCTGGATCTGGTCTTTTGTCGGTCCCCAGAGTCAGAACCAAACACGGAGAAGCTGCGTTCAGCTTCTATG
>JAPQRP010000025.1:20161801-20179605 GCA_037367295.1 Apogon hyalosoma
TTAACTGAAAAACACAAAATTTAATCTTTATGACACTTAAATACAATTTGCATAATAATTTGGAACGCAGTGTATAGTCAAGTGTCTATTATTGTAAGTTTGAAAATTACAGTGGTCTAATCTTAAAGTATTTTTTAACCCAAAAATGTTGTTTCCCTCCCTATCAAAGCTCTTTTTGTGCCTAAATGTAACCAAATCTTTATTCAGGACGTATCCCCCTTTCTCTTGAGGCAAAATCCCCTACTGCCATCAACTTACTAAAAGCCCTACATATTTCTGACTTAAGTTTTATTATTTTTAGGTCTGTATAAAGACAAATCCATGTCCCTATATGTCACATATTATAAACATTTTGTAATGTTTCATGTATTCTATCCAGAAGACAAAGATATCTTTGTCCACATTATGGGAACTATTTATACCTTTTAAAGTAATGATCTAGAAAGAAAAAGAAACCTGCAGTGAAGAATGTTTGGTTCAGAGGAATGAAATGAGGAGCTGAGAGGAGAAAAGCTGATTTGGGATAAATGCAGAGAAGGAAGTGAAGATGGGAGGGTGATTCAGGAGGAGAAGGGGGGACGTAATTCAGGTCCCGAGTACAGAAAAGGAAGAGGGGGGTAAATGCTTATGTTCTACTGGAAAAGAGTGAATGAGTAGAAAAGATTCTATGGAGAACTCTTGCTCAGCGTCTGTACGGAGAGAAAAAGGCCACAACTGTGTCAGTGTGTTTATTCAGTGGAGAGTGGCCGGCTCGGCGCTCCGGTCTGTGGGAGCCCCGCAGCCTCCAGCCGGACGCTGAATAAGAGGATTAGCCGAGCCCTGGGAGAGCCGGGCCGTCCACAGGTTGTGGGGGTGAGAACTGGTGCCCACGCCAGAATGTGTGACAACCCCCCCGACACATCCTCCCGAATCCCTGCCCCTCTTCTGATGCCAAGGGAATGAGGGTCTAAGGAGGATGGGGGCTTGGGTAATACCCACCGCTGAGACTAGAGGGGACGGCAGGTTAATCTGTGGACAGTCTGGGCTTTTATTTCTTTAAAGACCCAACCGGTGGCACCGTACCAATATGGTCTGGCACGCTGTCGGCTGTTACTTTCTACTGTACTGGCACAAAAATATTTTTCCAGGATATTAAAATGACAGTAGGGGTTGTCTTTGGGCATTTTGTTTGGCCTGGTCTAATCACTTTAAGACAGTGACATGTTACCTCCATTGTTTTAAATGTAAACATGATGCTTATTTGCACAGTGATTCTTCAACTGTAGGAAGAGTGTTGAATCTCTTAATGCAAATTTCTAACCTGGTGGAAGAAGCACAAATATCTGATCCTTTACATAAGTAAAAGTAGACTGTATACTCCACTATTAAGTAAAAGTACAGCAGCACTATCAACAAAATATACTTTAAATTAATTATAATTTCATAGAGCAGTGGTTCTCAACTGCTCTCAGCCTGAGATGCCCATTTTTTCACCATCATCATGTGGAGAAACATGTTTATAGAATTCCAATCAAGCAAATGTATTTTCAAAATTAAGGTATCTCTGTGAGTTCTTTAACAAAATACGCACAGTTTCATCACTACATTCACATTAACAGTAAACCAAGTGAACATCACAACTGGCCATATCGGTAGGTAAGGCTTACAAAATTGCTTTGCCTTAAAACACATTCTTAAGTGAAAATTGTGTGTATGTGTTTTAATTTTTAATGAGATTTCAGGTCTGTGTCAGCTTCAATGTATCACACACTGCAGTTATTTTCATTCCATATTAGGTCAAGGTCAGGGTCAAGTTAATTTATATAGCACATTTACAACAATATAAAGTGCCCAAAGTGCTAAACAAAGATATGAGTAAAAATACAAAATATGATAAAACTAATGCAAATATATTGAGATATAAGATATACTAAAGCTGATAAAAACAGATGCAAAATAATAGGGTAAATACATTAAAAAAACACTACCAGAAGATAAAAGAAATTAAAGTTACACACTTGTATTAAAAGTCAGTGCATTAAAACCTTTCAGCCATACACACTTGTCATGTTTCAGTCAAGCTTCACCGTGGGAACACATCCTACTGCATTTCTTCGTGCATAAAAGTTTGACATTGCATTTGAGGTATTGAAACACTGTCCACCACCCACTTTTAGAACCCATCACTTAAGAAAGCGAAAGTATGAAAGAGCATTTTAACATTGTGGGTCATTGATAAGGAACCAATGTTAAATCATTTGTGTACATATACAGAGGTTATGCACGTGTCAATCAGCCAAAATCACAGTGATTAAACACGAGGGGTCACGTTCAGCTTCAAATCCATGAAAGCACAAAAACACACCTAAAATAGGAACGAGTCACACAATTACATCAAAACACACCTGCATGCTCTGTCATTTAGATCAGATTACCTTCACTTGTTTATTTCAACCTCATACTTTGTACAAATGCCACTTCAGCAGTAAACAGCCAAGTTCCCACACACTAAGTACCAATAGTACCATTTGCATGTAACTCATTATGGTATTAAACAACTTTTGTATGCCTTCAGTCTTTTTTGTTTTGTGTATTTGCTCCTGGTCTAAATGAGTTACAGGTAAGTTCTAAGAATCACTCTCCAACTGCCTTTAATTTAAGCAGATAATTGTTTGTTTTACTCTGGAATCCATCTGTCAAATGGAAGCAATTATAAGAATTATGCAAAAACAGTTGTGGTCTACTCTAATAATTACCATAAGGTGACTGTGTAATCATTGTGACAGGCCTAATTATGATTTTGGACATTGAGATACATCATCAGAAAGTATAAGATACACTGGATCTAAAACATTTGTTGGATCTTTGTGTGACTTTGTAGTAACTGAATGTCTGAACAGAAGCTGCTCACGCTAAGGCAACTTTAACTTTTGAGTTTTATAATGTCCAGGCTGAAGTCGTTGTTTGCCTGGCAGACAGAGCTCAGGGCCATCACCATCTGTCTTTATTCACCACTGTAAAAGCCACAGTGAGTCTGAACAGCTGGAGTGTTTTACACTTCAGAGGACTGACCCAAGGCCTGGTCTGTCAGCAGAGAAAAAACACAGACAAAAGAGTTCTGCTGTCATAACATGTCCACTTCAGGCTACTGTACAAGCCTGCTGCAGGGTTTTATCATGCATCAGGGCTGTTTGTTTCTCACAAAGCTCCTCATATCCACTTAAAGTCTCATTGAAAAGAAATACAGTAGAATCCATCATAGATAAGTGACAGTAAACAGAGTCAGATGTCAGAGCCAAAAGTCTGCACAGTCCAAACTCAATTGCTAAACACTTCATTGTAACTATCTTCCACGGCTTAATTTCAATTCTGAGTGTGAAATATATTGAAATTCAACATTTCCAAAATTATCATTAAAATCATACTTGGAAAAAAAAAAAAACTTTTCTGATTCAAGAGCAGCAAAGAGCAAAGTTTCCAAACAAGCTTTACTATAAATCCACATTTGGGGAAACAGAGTTTGACCCTGGTAAAGTGCAGATTGCAGAATGTGATTCATCAGAGTGCTCCTGCCAGCTCTATATACAGCAGATCCTCTGAAACAACCTAGAAAGCCACAATAACACCACCAAAAGGAAATCAAAGTGCCTTGATACAGGCTGCAGGCATTAGACAAATGAAACCTAAAAATCCCTTCACACTGAAACACAGGGGAAGACGAGCTGTGGAAAACTAAACTCATCAGCCCAACAGAGGCCTCAAGGTTTAGGTTCCTCTCATCGATCAGCTGCTCTCATCTCCCTCTTTTAACTATAAATGGCAAAGAACAAAAAGCCATGGATTATCTGCAGGCTGAGTCCATCAACCCTAAAAGGAGGCAGAAACATGAAAGAAGTGGAGCTGCTGTGAGGACGAGTTCACATGAAGCAAACATGCACAGAGGAATGAATCAGACTTCACTGAAGAATATCCTCTGTACTGCAAGTCTACTATCACCATGTTCTCTCAGTTTAAGTACACTGCAAAAATCAAAATCTTAACAAGTGCATTTTTCTCATTTCTTTTCAAAATATCTCATCACACTTAAAATAAGACATAATCACCAAAAGAGTAACTTTTCAGTGAGATATAAGAACTTATTTTTAGACAATAGATCTTGAAAATCTGATTTCAATCAATTTTACCAAGATAATTTTCACTTGTTCCATTAGCAGATTTTTTTTCTTAATTCAAGATTTTTTGCTTAATTCAAGCAAAAGATTTTAAGTGTGAACAGCAGTGGAAGACAGTATGCGTCAATAAAATAGAAAAATGAAGAGATAAAAATATAAACAAGCTTGTTATAGTGGCTAAAGTGACAATAAGTAGCAATAATACTAATGATAAAGTAACAAGTGTGCAGTAGGTGATTTATTGAATAAAATAACATTGTTTTTTACAAGAGACTGTAGGATCTACGTATTCAGACATTAATAAGTGTCCAAACGTAAACAGACGCCTCGTTTACAAGCCACAATCAGCAGGGAGCCATATATCTGACCTTGATTCAGTTCATTATGCAGGGGGCTACGAGTCGAGCCTTTATTGAGTGCTCATGATTAAAAGTCTGCTGCTGCTGGAAGACATAACTAAAGCACTTGAAGACTGCAGAAAACTTGCACTTTTTCCCTTAGAATGTTCTGCAGGTACAATATTTTTTCTTGTTTTACTCTATGGGTGTATTAACATTTATGTGTCGTGTAGGAGTTTCCATCCAATATTCATTCTTAAATTCACGTAAGTCATGTTTCAGTTTGTAATATGTGATGGAGAACAACCACTACCAGCCTTGTTAGGTTCAAAAAGTATTGAAACATTCATCTGAAGATAATATGAGGCTTCAAATATGTCTGATTTTGTCAAATCGAGTAATGGCATCCGAATTTAGAAGGTTTTTTTTAGCAAAAGTTATACTGTACTGTGTCCTTAAACAGAGTCTCCAAACTCATGTATTAGTAGGCATTCACAAAAAGGGTAACTTTGCATTAAGAAGACTGACTGTAAGATTGCAAAATATGCATTTAAATCATCTTTAAAACAAAAACAAAAGAAAAAAGATGCCTCAGATTGGCTTGACAATCAACTTTTAAATAGAAAATGAGGGTTGTGAATTTTGTCATTTTGTCATGTTTATTGAACCTGTCATTGTGCAGAAAATAATTATTTTGGTGGCTGCCGATTACCTCCAAAAACATTTTTCAAGCATAGTTTAAAGTGATAATGGTTCTTTTTAATCTGCAATAACCAATGGTTGTTAAGCTTTAAAGGGGCTATATGTAGTGTTTCTACTTTCAAATAAATACACATTTTTAAATCACTAAAACTATCATTAAAATGTTTAGAATAAGAAGTTCCAAAGTTCTGCCAAAAGACATCAATGTAATGGATTATAGAGATATGTACTTAATATATTCATACCAACAGTCTGACAGATTTGTGACCATTAGAGGGAGTAGTAAGTTACACTGCTGGTCTCCCATGATGAGAAAAATTAAGAAGATGGGATGAGAATCTCAAAGAAACAACTTATAAAAGTCAAAGAAAATGATCAAACCAGAAGCACTGGTTGTTTTCTCCACTGGACACAGCTCTAAATGAAAACAACAGTTTGATGCTGAAATCGCAGCATTTCTCCTACGCGGATGAGTTTGATTATGAGGCTTCTGAAGATATTAAGTTATTATAGGATGTTATTATCTTTGCTAAGTTCACTATTTGTCGATCCAAGGTTCCGACTAAACTGACAGTTCTGGCCTTGATTGGATGATTCCAAAAAGATGCAGCTACTGACAACATAAACTGTACAGAAAACAAGTGATTTATCATTTTACTGAGGCTGTTTTTGGAGCTGAGCTAACAGAGCAACAATGGAAACTATCAGCTGATGCAGCACGGGAAGCTTATAAGACAGTGTTATTTTGACTGTCCAAATAACCTGCTAACTTAAAAATAACCACAATATAGACATGTGTAAACAATGACCTTATGACTTTATTCAGTGAGTGACATACATGGTGTCAGAGGTGTCAAAGGTATTCCCATCCATTACTCAGGTAGAAGTATAGATACTAGGGTTTAAACAGACTTCTGTAGAAGTTAAAGTATCAACTCAAGCTTTTTACTCCAATAAAAGTGTAAAAGTACTGGTTTCAAAACTACTTAAAGTATAAAAGTAAATGTAAGGAGAAAAATGCCATTAGGACAAAAGCTTAGGCGGCACCACAGGGGCCTATAGTGCACTACCCCAAAAAACATGTTTCTAAAGGCCTTAATGACTATAATGTTATATTAAAATTAGTGCTGTCAAAATTAATGCATTAACACAGATTAATCCATCATCATGATGAATTAAAAATGTTTATGCAATTAACCTATTTGCAGTGCACAAAGTATCTGAACATCTCTGGCAACACATTTGGGTCAGTTTGTCCAAGTAGTTAACGTTGCACAAATGGGCAGTTGATCGGGTAGTGACAGGCAGCAGAACCAACCCGTAAAGAAGAAAGACACTAAACAGCATGTTGTCCCTTTGGATGGAAATATGAGGACAAAAAACCCAAAACGGAACAGTTTCAAGTTGTTTTGTTGAAACTGTTGAAGGTGTTTAATAAACACGTTAAGTGCATATATATTCCCTTCTTTCTTGAGTCTGTTTGCTCATGCAAAATGAAACATGATTAAAATCGATTAAAAAGTAATGAAATTTAATCATGATCAACTTAAATTAATCCACAGCAACCCTGTGACTAATCTGACTGAAAATTTTAATTGAAGACAGCACTAATTAAAATGTTAATGTTGAAACATTTGGGATGCACTAGTCTACCTGTTTTATATATGCCCATTGAAAATGAATGCATTTCAGTCCAATGCAAAAGTATTAAAGAACCATATATGTGTCCTACTGAGCATTAACATGTGTTTCATGGAGCTGAAGATATGAGGACTAGTTGAATATAAGTATTAGAATAGTGCAAAAAGTCACATGTGATGGATTGTGTACAAACCAACAGAGTGTCAAAATGGTATATATTTATACTTCTAATCCAACCACAGTCAAATTCACTCTATCAGGATGGTGTCATTTATCTGGATAGTTTTTTAAAATTTGAATGATGACAAGCCAGAATGAAATAGGATTAATGAGGCATATGTACATTTATGTTAAATTTATTGTATTCGTTACTTTTTCTGTGATTAATGACCATTGATGGGTGCATATGTAATTGACTTCTCAATTTATTTATCTTTTTTATTTCAGTTTGAGACAAGCAAATGAAATGAAATGAAAATCTAAGGAGTAGAAAGTACAGATAATTTCGTGAAAATGTAATAAGCTGGCTGAAAATAATTACTCCAGTAAAGTATAGATAACCAAGATGATCTATTTATTTGTATTTGTACTTCGTTACTTGACACCTCTGCATAGTGTTCATTTGTTGGTGGCTTTGGCAGACATGAGTGTGTTCTGGGATACTACTTTAAGAACATAATATTTTACCACTAAGAAGGATATTTTCCCAAAACTGTACTATAGAGTAGGAGGTTTGTTTTCCTTTTAATCACCATAAGATTAAGTGGTGATGTTCTAACTGCTGTTTGGTTGTAATGCTCACTGTCCATACACTTTGTCCATCAACACACCTCTTATTTGTTAAGATAGCACCACACACACACACACACACACACACACACACACACACACACACAAACAGGTTATAAAGCAACATCATTGTGGGAGCTCAGTGTTTATCTACAGCTCAGAGAGACGATGGAAACTTTAGACAGCAGATCCATTATTCATCTACTCCCCCCTGAGACGGATCATTTGTTTCTGACCACAGATACAGGTCAGACATGAGTACGCACACACACACAGACACGCACACACACACACACACACACAGCTGTCAACATTAGAGAGCTGTTATCACAGTCCAGTGCACTGAAGCTGGTGTTGGAAGATGCAGACCAGAAACATTATACTGCAGTTAAAAATTATAGCATGACCACACACTCCGCGCCTCTGTAGCTGTCTGAAAAACACACACCACCAAGTCTGTGACTGAGGTCCACCTGTTGGATCACAACATGATAGAAATATGTCCAAGCAACTTCTGGGTTGAGCTTTCAACTGTTAAATAATTTATTCTGGTAAAATTAGATTTAGATATCATTGATAAGTATAATTCATCACTGTGCAGCCAACAGTTATATAGACAAAGAAGCACTAATCCTTATTTAATCATCATGTTTTATTTAGATATGGTCATGTTTTAACAGTTGAGTCAGCTGAATAAGACAGCTTTAAGATGGATACATTTTGGATTTTTTTTTTTTTTTTTTGCTTCAACTTCCTGTCAATCCCAGCCTTATCTCCTGTTTTTTATATAACTATGGTATGAGATGCATTACCAGTGCCACTTCTGAATAAAATGGTACCTCCTATAGAGTATAGTGTTCTTCTGAGTCATGCCTCATGTGTGTTCTGATATTAGAAATGAAGGAAAAGTCCTTCCTGCTTATCCGAGGCTGAGGATCTATGCTTATTTGAGGTTGAGAGGAACCAGCTTGTCCTCCTTGGTAAAAACACCTGCTGCTGCCAGAAATGATCTACAACCATAATATCTGGATTAGATGTGAACGCTTCAGCACCTGGAAATGGGAGGAAAAAAATCTCATCTCCATTATCCCTGGTGACTGTAATGTGGAAGAAACTTAAAAACCCAAGAAAATGACAATGAAGAAGGTTAGGAGTCTCAGGAAAATTGTGCAGCTACAACCTATTATTTGATCACAGTGGACAATAGAGATATAGACATCAGTGGATTTTAAGTGAATGTGAGTGCTAATGTTATTCTATGAAAGATGACAGAAATCTATATTTTAACCCATAAATACCCATACAGCTACTGGCAACCAAAATCATCTACTGATATAAAATGTTTAATAACTTCTGAACTACTACCAACTATATTAATACATTGAAATAATTCAGGTAAAATACAGTTTGTCATCTTTTCACAGTCATCAGATATGACCCATGTGGACGTTCAGAGGCTTTGTAGTGAACATGGAAACACCGTCATCTTCTACAACACTGATTCACCAGTAATATGCATAGAGTCTGATTAATGACAGTGGTTGGAGATGTTGGGTTTATGTTCAGTTAATGATAGATTTTACTGAAAAAGTCCCTTTCTTCAGTTTTTCTCAGTTTGTGATAGAGCTGCATGATTTTGGCCAAAATTAAAATCCAGATTTTTTCCTCTAAAAACTCGATTTTCAGGTAAAACTACAAAAGACAACAAAAGTCGACATGTCGTTTTCATGAGCAGCCCATGATGTAATGCACTGCTCCTACCTCAAATCTGTGATGGTGTCACGGAATCCCCGAAAATTCCGTGATGGGCCCACAGAAGTTACACCAGTGTAAGTCAGTGACAGGCATCAGTCATGCGTGCATGTGGACCACACAAGATGAGTGATCCCCATGTAGTTATATGTGAATTGGGGGATCCGTGCTTGGACCACAGCTTACATTGGTATCACTACTGTGGGCCCATCACAGATTTAAGGTCCGTGGTCATTACACTGACTTCTCTGAAAGCCCACTCTCACAGTTAGGAGGAGGAGCCTATGGTAGCCCGAAGGCGTGTGGCCCAGAGACTCAAGAGACGAAATCTATATCAGTATCTATATCTAATATGATGATTTCCCTTTTTTAAAAATTGTCCTAATTAAAAAATCCAATTTCGGTTTAAAATTGATTAATCGTGCAACCCTAGTTTTTGATATAATAACCCTCAACTTTGAGGAACATCTATATGATCAGTAAATTAAATATAGGAAAATACTTGATTTTCACTGAAAAAACACAAAATACAGAGGACAATATCATAATAAATGGTGATAAATCACTTCTCTAAAACAAAGCACTCCCTTTATTGCCTCAACATTATACTAGGGGCAAAAAGCAACACTTTGCTGTCTGTTGTGTGTCTACTCGGTCTAAAACCAAAGCAGCTTTGGAAACGACATAAAATGAACAACTTCACAACTAGATTTTACACAATCAGCTCCAGTCGACTGCAAATGTGGTCTCAGCTTTCTGTCTTTGTTGTGTTTACTCGGGTTCTCAGTGCTGACGCAGGCTGCCCCATCAACACCTATTCAGCCTGTAAATGTCTGCTGGGTACCTGCCCATCGCTTGCTCGGTGCCAGTTTCTGCCGCCGCTGCATCAAACCGCTTCCTCCCAGTTCATCAGCCCGACCGATGGGCTCCAAACATCCGAGATGTTTAAACAAAGAGAACCGGCTCACAGAGACTTGTTTACAGGAAGACGAAGATTTACAGGGAAATTAAGAACCAGATGGCTCAAACGCAGCAATCTGAGTGACGTCTTATTTATTTAACCTTCACTTATAGCTATGCCAGGCTCAGCGCAGCATGTTGGTTTTAATCAGACATCAAAGCATCAGAGTGTATATAACAGCAGAGTGGTGAGCTCATATAAATCAAATACATTTCTTTTTTGGCCCTCAGCAATTAAGGGAGAGATAATTAAAGCACAGTACAGTATATAGATCAGGTTACCTAGTTTACAATTTTGAATATTATATGATGTACAACTGGAAAACTGATCCTAAAAAGTAGTGTGGGACAGAAGTTCCTATTTGCTATATTAATCTTGCAGTGCTCAAAAGCTTTTTGGTATTATGGAGTAAAAAAAAAAAAAAAAAATCTGAATTAACTATCAGCATACTGTAATTCATTTACTATGACAGGAAACAAAAGGCTGTAGAAAATCTACCCCATGACATAGACTTCTCTCAGGTGTTTTCAGACAGGTAAGAGGGTGAAATATGCGATTGACGGCTGTAATTACCAGTCACTGATCAGATTAAGTCAGATGTGATTCAAGCGTCTTTTCCACAGCAAGGGGTGAAATGAACGGTGTCAGTTCATCTATATTTCCACCTAGTCTTTTGAGTCACACTGGTGCTTTTCCTGTGATTTCAGCTCCTGCAACTTTAACATATATAGAGTTTGATATTATTAAAGTATTGGGATGAATTGTTGTATGAATTAGTAGTTAAGGTTTTTACATGGGATTCATTTGTTTAGTTTGTCTTAGTCCAATAATGTTAGTGATAAGTTCTTTGTGACCAGATTTATGTTTTTACCCTGTTTTAGTTTAAATAGTTGGTCAGTATGTTAAGATTGTTAAGGTAGAAAACATCTGTTTGCATAGGACTTAATTATCTTCTGTTCTTCATTAAGATACACGTCTAAACACATACACATTCACACACACAGTATTGTCAGACATAGGTGATAAGGAGGAAACTTATTGTTGGTGTAAGTTTACTTAGAGTTGAGGCTGCACCTCTGCTTGATCTAGTTCAATAAAGCTAAGGAAAAGACCAGCCCATTTGTAAGGGTGAGCTCGCCCATAGGGAAATAAATGTGGAATTCATGTGATGTTCAGGACTCATTGTGTTGAGTCTCTGCGCAGTGTCCATCTTATTTGTGATCAGAATAAACTTTGTCAACCTTGAGACCGAGCTGAATCCAGACTCATCCCTGGAGCTTCCAACAAAAGAACACGTTAACAATATACAGCTCAGGAGGTTTTACTGGGAAACAAACTACTATAGTACAATTTGCTGATGGTATATTATGATTTGCAGCAAATTAAATTGCATATAAGAGGGGGGCAGCGTCACCAAAATGTCCTCCACTGGTTTGATGGAGTTGGAGTTAGTGTTATGGCCATTGCTATCTTAGCATTTTTGGAGGCAGAAGTGACCATATTTGGACAAAAGGGTAGAGCTGGTGAAAGGTAAGCGGTGAGATAATGCTAAACACTAACTGACCTGGTAAAATTGTGGACTTAATGGAATATTTTTACATCTTTTAACTGTAACTCATTAACTGGACCTAGAGTCGAGCTGTAGTTCTGGCTAAGGCCGTTTTCAGACTGGGTATCTGAGTCCAAGTTCATTGGACCCCAAAGTCCACTTAATTTTATCAACATGAATGCAAACGTTCCATGCGCGAGTCCAGCTGAGAAGGTAGTAATGGGTACGGACTGCGTGGATCAAGTACGGAGCATTGCAATGTGAAAGTTATCCGGACCCGAGACCGGAATCACCATACCAGCCTCGGATCTCGGGCTCGCCTTTTCGACCGAACCGCTCGGTGATAAATCAGGGTCAACAAAGGTCGCTCTTCTTTTCTTTGCCTCAA
The DNA here is from genome assembly GCA_037367295.1 of Apogon hyalosoma. Classification (NCBI taxonomy): domain Eukaryota; kingdom Metazoa; phylum Chordata; class Actinopteri; order Kurtiformes; family Apogonidae; genus Apogon; species Apogon hyalosoma. The sequence goes on from JAPQRP010000025.1 coordinate 20,174,073, forward strand.
ACAGGCTAACAGATACAAAAGGATTGCCCGTCTTGCTGCCATTGTAGACAAATGAACAGAACAGTCCCTCAGTTGATGATGTAAGGGTTTGTCACTACTGCATTTGTTGAATAGCTACAGAGCTCCCTCCACACCGCCACCTACTGTTTCGGCCTTGAAACACCCACTTGTTCTCGGACACGGGCCACGGTACATACTTGTGAACGCAACATCTGTGGGAAAGGTGTGATCGTATCCAGGTACAGCGCGGATCCAGATACCCAGTCTGAAAACGCCCTAAAATGTTTTCTTCAATAAACATCCAACTCAGTAGGCGAAACATGTGTCAGTCCCACTTGTCAATCAAAGCCCAAATGGCAGGCATTAAAGCTACTCTTAAAGAACTAAGATGATATTATTGGGGCAATTTTTATTAAAGGACCATTGACATGTATTAGAGGGTCCAAATACAGAGAATGAGACCAGAATGACTTCCTGAAAATGATCGTTGACTTAGCAATTTTAGGGAGAGGTTCAAAGTCTATGGAAGCCAGATTTTTGGAAGCCAGTGTAACATAGTTTAATTAATGTATTTCCAAAGGCTAAAGCTGTGTTATGTGATATTTTGGTAGCTGTATTGGCTCAGTAGCGCCCTCTCTAAGGAGTAGTCGGTAGATGCAACTGGAAGATCTGACACAGCCAGTTTGTGAGAGTTTATGAGGAGGGTTGCCAGTACAACCTTGCCTAGAAATGTGGTGTATTTATAGTTCTAGGTTTACTATATGAGCACGGTGCCCATGGGTACCTGGTAGCCCTCAGGAGCCATGAGTTGCCCGCAAGGTATGTTCTAAAAATAGCACTAGTCACCATGGAGCTCAGTCTAAAAATTGCATTTAATTGTGTTGCTGTTCTTTTTAACTCGATCCTTGAATTTCTACAGAATTGAAAATGGCAATATTGGATGTAAAATGTTACAAACAATTATATTTTATGTATATGAACACAAACCTTGTCTAGGGTAAAAGTTCAAACTTCCATTTTATTCTTTACTAGTACTAACGTGTGGGTGCAGCTATGATGGGGAGCCAGATACAGTTTTTAGACCAAAAAGTGAAAGTAAGGCAGAAAAGGGAAAGAACATTGTACAACGATTGGGAGGACTGTTTCATATGTGGAGCGACTGTGGCGATACAGTGTGGAGAGACACTTCAGTATGCTGCATAAAAGAGAGTGATTAGTACAAACAGGACACGCACAAAACATAACAAAATGAACAAAATGCTGAAAATGTGCTCATTCATACGAAACTGTCTCTACAAAGATATCAGAGATGTGACAAGGCAGCAACAGAAATAAATAATGTTGCATGTTTAAATACATCTGTTTCCTACCATAGAAAATCAGTGTTAGTCTCACTGACAGTCTCTTCACATATATGAATATTACTATTATTGTTATTATTTTTAATTTTATCATTTAAGGTGATCCATGCAACTTTCTATTATTCAGGAAGTAGGTATCAAACAAGTCCCTCTTTAGCTTTCAGGTTCAGAAAACCCCTGTTTTATAGTATGTTGTGATGGTTGTATTGAACCAGTATTTGTTCTGCTCCTATTCAATAAACAGCAGCATCATAAAGACCAACAAGCCTTTTCCACACATCTGAATGTTGCAGAGGTGATGTCATCATAAATTTCCCTTCACAGTCTGTTCAGAGTTGTTGAAGATATCTCTGCACCTTAAACATGACTAAACTTGTCATGATTTTTGCATTTTTTTAGTACTTAGTTTACTTTACTTAGTTTAGCACTTAGTTTTTTTAACCTTCCATCAGGTGAAATATTGGTTGGTTGGTGATGTCCATCCCATGCAATGAGAGATGCAGTCCACTGAACCATTTTACATAAAACTAGATGTTAAAGACAAAGATATTAAAGACAGTAGAAGAGGCAGGACTTGGCTTCTCTATTGGGTTTAAGTGTAATGGACCCTCATATTAAGACTGCCATTCTAACAGGCCGCCTATATGTCTTCATGTTTTCTTTGCAATAGAAGTGTCAGAAAATGTCTTTTTTGCTAATTCTTTTGCACATTTGTTTTCAGAAAGAATTTAACTTTCAATATCTGGCCCTTAATTATCATTGTTATAAATAATAAATGCTTAAAACAGTATTTTTTTGTAAAAAAGAAAAAAAGGGACTTGAAGTTTTTAGCATATTTATTATCAGAAACAACTGTAAATGTCCATAACAAAAGCTTTTGAGATTGCAGAAATAAACTTTTAACTATTTTACATCTGCTCAAACATGCTTTTTGGTCTTGAACATTCAGTATTCATATTATAGAGTCATATTTTGTTGTTCCCAGGCATTTTTTAGTCTGTGTGGAAGTCTCTGAAACAATTCCTTTATACTTGTAATAGAGTCCCACATCGCTGCCAATAAGTGTTATATAGTGTCGGAAAGCACAGGATCTCAGCTTTTCTGATGTTGATGAATTTTGTGGATAGCACAACCGGTTCAGGAGTTACAGTAATTTGAATGCTGTAAAGTGCAAAATGTAGCACCAGAGAGATTGCTGTTGTTAAAGGGTTAAAAAAAATTAAATCTTCCCTCAGTTGCTAGGTGAGTTTTTTCATGGTGTTAACCCTGGAGGACCCTGGAGGCCATGTAACTGTGTAGTACAGTATGTGAATATTTTACATAATACTCATGTTGTGTGCAGTATTTTAGTGACCAGTGGGTGATCCCAGACTCTGCCAGCGTCAATCAACTTGTCACAAAGTGCGATCCAGAACAACTGGTCCGACCAAAATCTATTTAAGTTGTTTTTAAGTTTATCCTCTTAGAATGGACCTTTTGGAGCGCATCCCACCGGTTGGGAACCTCGGCTCCACTGAAAACCTGAACAGCAGTGAAAAGCAGCGAGTTTCCTTCTTCACCCAGATTCCCTCTTGTATGAAGTGTCTGTTCCAAGCCAAGCTGTTTTGGTTCCAGCAGACGTGTTTCTAATCTAATCGTACACACAGTGACGAAACAGTTTGTCAGAGGCGCAAAGAAAAGCTCCTCTAACAGAAAAACGACTTAATTAAACACTGGAGCTGAATGGACAGAGGAGGGTGCCAACACTGTATCCCACAGGAAAGACAATAAGAGAGGAAGTCCATCAGTGTGCATGTAAAACCCTCCTGTTATGTTATAATGATTAGGGAATTTCATTTACTCCTCAGATCAGGCTTTAGATGACAATCAGCTTATTCATGATGGCTCTTGCAAGGTCTTGTAGCCCACTTAAAAGACTATTTATTGAAATTAATTTTAGGACTAATGTGGCATTCAAGTCATGTACGACTTTCCAGCTGCCAAGTAGGGAAAACAGGCAGTAAACAGTGAACGAATCCACCGATTTTAAGCCAGTTCAAGCTCAAAATGCAAAGCAGAAATGTAAATAGCATATGAAATTGCCTTTTATGAATTTACATGAAAAGATAAATAGGTAATTCTGTTAAAAAAAACAAAAACAAAAACTCAGAGGCTGTCCAAAACAAGTATGTATGAATAATATAACATCTTTACATTTATATACATCTGCAATAAATATTAGCTGATGAAAAGGCCGTTTAAGGACATTCAAAAAAAAAATATACCAAAAGTACACACAGGATCAAACGACAAAATATAATACCACTAAATTAATATAATTCAGAATCACTACCCTATCTAGTTGCATGAAATTGAAAAGTAGAGGAGATAAAATATATACTGTATATAAAGTGTGCATTTTTTGACTACTTTAAGCCTTACTGTTCCTTGGATGTTCAAAACTTTTTTTTTTAAACTATTTATTTGTACTATTTATTTAGGACTATATGTGCTACAATCAGAAGCCGGACCTGCACAAATTTACACTAATTCTTCATTGTTTTTTTCTGCTGCAGCAAAACATCTTACATAAACTCAGAATATCAACAAAACCCAAACACTTAAATTCACACATATGGTAAAATGTTGCCATAAGTGGTCTGAAGTAAACTCACTCGCCTAATGACCTGTGCTACAGCAACATTAATTCTACAAATAAATGGGTGTTTGAATTATTTGTCATTATACAACTGTGGCTTGACAGCAGAATTAATAGAAACATGGCAGCAGATGTCCGCACCAGAAAATATAGATTAGCGTTTACTCGATATTTACTAGATATTGTAAATAATGTAATATTGGTCCAAAATGTTTCAAAACTGCTGAATTTTTAAGCAAATAACACAAAATTGATCACACATAATCTAAGCCACCAGAAACCATAGAAAACTACTGGGAAAATATACAATTAGCCCATAAAGTTGGAAACATTTTGTGTACCTTTGACCAGGTACAATGATCACGTACTGAGCCCCAGTTACTCTTTATCTGTCAAGAATAAATCACACTGTTACAATCATTTCATGAGAAGAGGCAAAAATATGTTATTCCAACTTTATGTGCAAGAGAGTAGTTTGGTTGTATCTTGCCTACATTTTATCAGAGGAGGGAAAATTGTGATTTAGAATGTCCTTTGTGATTTTACCTCAGTCATACAACTGCAGACTGTACCTTTTTCCTAATTACAACTCTTTACTCCTTTTCTTGTTGTTAGACAAATGGTGGTCATTGTTTTAATACCAAAATGATGATCTGTAGAGGTTATAGTGCTACTTGTAGGTAATACAGGGTTTAATTGTGCTAATACAGCAGTTCATCAGCTCCTACCAGCCCATCTGTATGTTTCAAGAAGATAGACAGCAAATCATGGGCGAAGACTGTGATCTTTAAATACATTTTCATCGGAGGCGATTGCTTTGAGACAGCGAGGGAACCTGAATGTCCCCTAATATTTCAGGACATGAATGGGCAGAATTGCACTGTTGAATTTAAAATAAAGATACGAATTGCATTTACATTACAACTGCACAAGCATGTGTTTCATTTTATGGCTATGTCGTTCTGGTCATCTGGTCATTCCCCGATACATTCTCGTATCAGTAGCCTACACAGCTGAGTTCCCCATTGACATCAAGCGTCAGTGGGTTGTCTATGAGGCAGCACCGAGCTGTTTTTTTCACTGCATGGAAGCATGGTGGTCATTGGCTAAATGCATAAAATCGTCCCACCTAAAACCCTCCCACAGATGTTCAGCGTCTCTGGGGGTGAATGGGTCAGTCAGAAGTAGGGATGGGAATCAAGAGCTGGTTCTTTTTGAGAACCAGTTCCCAATAGCTCAATTCCTTGGAATCGTTTGCCTGCCTGCTAAACAATTCTGCTTATTGATTCTACCTTCGTTGCGCATGCGTGATGATGTCACACGTATGCTGCATTGTTACTCCACCCCCCGAAGGGGAGGAGAGGGTATTGTTTTTGGTTCGGTATTTTGTCTGTTTGTTTGTCAGCAACTTTACGCAAAAACTTCTGGACCAATTTCCATGAAGTCTTCAGGAAAGGTGTGAGGTGGTCCAGAATAGATCCCATTAAATTTTGGTGAATGTAGGTCAAAGGTCAAGGTCAGCAAAAATGTGTTT
>JAPQRP010000025.1:20179705-20205492 GCA_037367295.1 Apogon hyalosoma
CCCCCCCCCCCCCCCCCCCCCCCCCCCCCCCCCCCCCCCCCCCCCCCCCCCCCCCCCCCCCCCCCCCCCCCCCAACAAACATCTTGTCCCCTCAAATAAAAGTTTCCAAATGTAGGGGAAAAGAAAATGAGGTGCACAACAGCGGGAGACACAGAGGAATTAGTAAAGCATCTTAAGTTTCACTTTCAGTTTGTACGGTCGCATGGTGTGACCCCCCCCAGTCGCATGTGGATATCAGTGGAAGAGAGGTCATTTGCCAAAGTGCCATGATTACATCAGCTGAAGAGAAAAAGGGTCCAGTCATACACCTGCAAATGTGTGTTGCTGTGGTTTTATGGTACAGATGAGGCAGAACAGCCTCAATTAAGCATTCTATTTTTAATTACTTTGCTATAATACGACAAGTTTTATGATGGAGCCATAAGATGAGCGTCCCATGTTTTAAAGACCAGCAGCCACCACTGACTTTCATTGTGTATTTTGTGTTTTCAAGCTACATAAAAATGTGTGTATTTGTCCATTAAAGGTCACTCGGGTCCAATAACATTTATCTTCTCAACATAAAACAGCGTCCCTCTGTCCACAAAACCTTCACCTGTCCTCGCAGCAAGAAGTCCCACCTCCTCACGCTCCATCATCTGCAGGTCACAGCGGGAGCAGCAGATCTGCAGCCAAATACTAATTGCTTTTTCACCTGCATGAACCCGTCATGCTGCTTCAGTCGAACATCATCAGCACAATCAGCCGCTCATTAGCAGCCAGACATTTGTGATGGTGCCTTGGGGATGCGTGACTATTTTGAGGAATGACCTAAATGAAATGAGGCGGGACGCACAGAGGAAAAATGGATTTTACACTTTGTCCTGCTTTAACCTTGACACACTTCTGCTGGATTTTCCCCATGAACAGAGTAAACTCATGACAATAGATGGCTCCATTTCATCAAATTTATCCTCAAAATGAGACACTTTTAATATAACAAAGTGCTATTTTCATCACTATCAATTATTCCAATATTCTGCCACATGCGCTTTAATTGTTACACGCTGATCATTTTGCATTTACGAGAACTTTATTAACAATGAGGGACGATTTGTTTTGTTGAGCCTTATACAGAATTCCTACACATTTTTCAAAGTCACATTCAAGCACTTTTTAAAGAGTTATTTTCAATTTCTTCCAGCACAGCCCCCTATCACTGTGGTAAAATACATATCTACAGGAATACATATACTCATGATTTTTTTTCCACTTTTTATCACAATTATGTATGTTGTATTATGCTATAAACATCTAAAATTATGTTTCTTAATAGAAAAAAAAGTTTAGAAATTAAAGCAGAACACAAAGTTATATCCCCCCAAAAATGTACCTGGAGTCAACCTGAGAGCACCCACTAATTTTCTTTTTTTTGACATAAAGGTTTATTTTTCAAAATGTTTCACCTCTCTGTAAGTAGCTTTAGCTTGGCATCTAACCTGGCAGAGTTAATATCGAAAAATAAATAAATCACATCACAGAATTATAACTGCAAGCTTTCAAGCACTTAAACTAAAATTCAAGCACTTTTCAGACCTTGAAAACACAACACTGAAATTCAAGCATTTTCAAGGATTTCAAGTACCTGTACAGTTTCAACAACTAACTTGAAAGTAGAGATTTTATTTAACTGTATTTTAAAGAATCCAAAACTAATCTAATCTGTTACTGAATTTAAAGAGGTTTAGTTCTCCCTGATTAAAAATGGATGCACATGAGAAAAAGCTTAACTTGCAGAGAGGATATTAGTCTGACAGTAACAAGAAAATTATAGAACGAATGAAAAACAGCCGATGTTTATGTTGATGTTTGTCATTTAAACTTCGATTAAGAACAGATGAGAGGGTGCGAAAGTCAGACTAGATGTCAGGTTTCACACCTAAAATCCAATTACACTGGACTCTGGTTCTGTTCTGATTCAATATGGTGAACACAGTAATCACAATCAAATGTAGAAAAGCAGGAGGAGAAGAGGCGGTGGTCTCCATCAGACCCCCAAATGAATAGGATGGCTTTATTTGTGATGGAAATGAGACCCGACCAGCTGTCCTCTGCAAGTTTGACCTGGTCACTTTCCAGTTTTGTACCAGAAACTGATGTACAGTACGATTTGCTCCATGTGCAAGAATACTACCTCCTGTTACTGGTATTTTTCAATAATTTAGAGCAATTTATGTGATTTCAAGGCAACTAACCCTTAAAGACTCAAAACCATCTACTGATCTAAAATGTTTAATGACTGTTGAACCACTAATCCTGTCAATACGTTTAAATAATTCACGTAAAATTAAGTTTATCAGGTTTTCAGCAGCATCAGATGTCTATTTCAAATGCATCCATAGGCTCTGTAGTGAACGTGGAAACACTGTCATCATCTGCAACATTGGTTCACTGGTAAAACCCATGTAGTTTGACAAATGACAGTGGATGGAGACACTTGTTTTTACGTACAATTAATATGTTTTCTCTGTTTTCATATAATAACATTTGAATTCACTGAGCGTTTAACACCAACATGGACAGTATATTAAATATAGCTGAAAAAAATTCTAAATACTGAAGATAATATTATAATAAATACTGATAAAGCACTTGGTAATGGTTGTTTGTAGAGAGAAATTAATTTGGACATCACCACAAAAAATTGTTCCACGCCTTTAATGTAATGGTTAATGTAAACATGTTACATTTGTCTTCATGATTTTGAATATAAGTTTCATTTTTTTAATTTAATACATATAACAATCAATCAGCTGTCAATACCACACAGGCTAATAGTAGCCCACAGTGGGTTGCAAGACTGGGGGAAAGTATAGAATAAGTTTAAGCTATTTTAAAAACCTAAAACATTCTGAGCTTTAGAGAGATTATGCGTGGCTGCAGCTCCAGTTTGTCTGCTGCTTTATCCTTTCTATTGGTACTATCTGTTCTTATTACTACTATATTCACTCGTGGCACCACACAACATTCACACTTCACTGTCCATGCTGTAGGCACTGAATGAGAATGATGCTGAACTGCACTAACCTTTTAATATCCACTATTTTTTGGGTTATTCAACTTCATTTGAAATACAGCATATGGTCACTGTCGTGTGGAAACCTAGTAAGTAAAGTTTTAGTCTTTTCTTGTTGTTGTCATAAAACAAATCTATTGGTCAGTCTTCATGTTGGCTTGATGGTTTTAGAAATATTTAACTGATGAAAAGTGTTGAAAATGGCTTGTGACAGTATTTGTTAACTGCATTCATTTATTTCAAATATATATCGTTTTTCTCAGCTTCCTGAAAAATGACCATTTGACATAAGAGGTTTCTGCCCCACAGCAACAATATTCTTATTTCTTCATTTAATGTGACTGAAACACAACAAAATAATCTAGAACAGATTGGGAAATGACAGACAGCATCTGTGGCAGGTGTACTTTGCATTCTGGGATGCAGCAGATCATGTAAACAGTAGCTTCTAGTAGAAGCAATAGCATTTAAGTCCAGAACACACGACCATCATATTTTATTTTGCATCTTCTTCCCACCCCAGACACATCTATCAAAATAAGCAGTCAGTGAACACTGTTGCATTGTTTGTGGGTTAATATATAATTGAGGGACTTTTGAAGTCCATGGGATATATCTTGCATACGTCTTTACTGAAAGTAAAAAACCTGGGTTTTTTTTTATGTTCATTATGATCATGTCTTTAAAAATTCCATAATTATTTAATTATGAAAACAATCACTTATCAATAAATGATCAATAAATAATGAATGACTAGATATACTAAAATGTCAACTAAATAACTGTCCAAATCTAATAACAACCACCTTCTAATTAGCTAAACAATAATAAAATGAGCTTATTCAAAAATGGTTTTGATTGTGTTCTTTTTATTAAGTAGAGATTATCATAACAGTTATTAATTTTTTGGCAATATATCCAATTTTATATGGAAAATAACAAATTATATCTGTGTCCGAGAAATCACTTTCATCCAAGTTACCCATTACAAAAACACCTCTGAAGGAAGTATATGAATTCCAAATCCCATGACCTGCTCCACATGATGTCATTTCCTCCTGAAGAAAACACTGGCAAGTCTCCAAGGTATGTTCTATCTCTTCTTTCTTAGTTATTTAATATAAAGTAGTGTGTGAGTCAAGTGTGTATTTATCGCACTCTTATGTCAATAGTGTTACACTAATATCTTTATAAATAACTTTCAATTTAAATTTTTCTCAATTGTATATATGATATTTAGAAGAATGTTTCTGTAAAAATGCCATGTGGTGTTATGGTTATGTTGATTTTAGGCCTGAAAACAGCAAAAATGTTAACTATACCTGTCAACTATGTTACCCTGTAAAGGGAACTCACAAAGTCCCTCAGTTATATACTGACCCTTGTAGTGATGCATTTGGTTTTGGCTTTTGCTTTATTCTTTGTGAACTAAAACTCGAAATAAAGGGCCTGATTACACATTCATCAAAAAAATCCATCTGGACAGTGAAGTGAAACCTATAGCAAAAATCTAAAACGCTCTGTACTAATGAGGAAACGTGCACATTCACATCACCTACACTGACTATGACAACTTCAGTATTTCACTGAGTCAATGACATGTCTTCTAGTATCACTATAAGCATGAATTTTACATCTTCGCCTCTATTTTATTATGTACCATTAACAGTCTAATAAACTGGATTTGTTTTCCCTTAATTATCACACGGTGAACTGGAGCAGAACATTAGCACGGCTATACACAGTAGAGGCACATCTGAGGCGCTGACTGCACATCTGGCACTTATCCTCACTGGTTTGATTTGCAGTCATTTTCAGCTACGGTGACTGACAATGTCAAATCATGTCATACCTGCTTCCACTTAGATTTAACTGCTGTAATTTTCTGGTACTTAAAAGTTTAACCTTTCACACCGTCTCACGCCTCTCCCTCATCCACAGTCAGACGACCTGAGGCTTCACTCTGCAGAGGAGGCATGTCCTGAACCAGTCTGACCAGGATGAGGACAGATTCTGCCTCTGGGCTCTGGAAACATCTGTGTGTGATGCTGCAGATCAAACTGACAACTGACCTCTGCAGATCCTCACTGTACCTGCACTATAGACACCTATGAAGCCCTCAGAGACTGCTCCAAAATCAGATTTATTTAAATTATTCAATGTCAGAATAGTGAGTAATGCACTTTAAATAGCAGGCATAGTGAGATGATTCTCTCCTCATTTTCATCAGCACCATCCATGTATAATTTAGAACACTGTGAAAGCCTGCGTACAAAGCATTATAAGCAGCACAAGACTTTAACAGCCAGAAATTAAGGACATATTGCATGGATGGTGCACAATACTCATAGATCAGACCCATACCCTCAGCATTAGAGGAGTAGTACTAAAACCCACAGTCCATAAGCAGAAACCCATTACAGAGCATGTTTGGAGGACAGAGGGATGATCATCACGCAATGTGACAATCATAAACCTGATCAATTAAGCTCATTAGCAGCATAACACGCAACACACCACCACACACATGTGGTTTGGGAATGTTCTATAATGTACAAGCAGATGTGTGACGACTCATGTGCACATGTCCTCCTCAGTGGGAACTCACCATGTTCCACACTTTGCAACTCAGAGAGCACACAGACAGGACCTTCTTTGTTAAAGGTCGTGAATGGAGATAAGCTTTGTCTGCAAAACTTAGCTTGAGAATATTATCACTGAAATGGAAATGACCTCACAAAACTTGATGCATTTTAAGTAACTACAAGGAAAAAGGGGGGTTTGTAAGTGGGTGTCTGGCTTAAACCTGTGTTTAAAGCTGAAATTTTTGGATTTTCCTTCATTCAGTGATGGTTTTGCACTGTAACAATATGTTGTTGTTTTTTTTATTATTGAAGTGATTTATATTTATTTATAAAGACTTTAGAAAGTGCTGGCACAAGTTTTGAACAGGAAATATATTGACAATGGTGTTTTTTTTTTTTGTTTTATAGCTACTAAAAATGTACTACACCAAAAATAATGGTTTCAACTTGCAGAGATAGAGAAAAATCTCCAGAAACATGTTCATCTTGAGAGGAGCAGAGGGAAAAGAATCAGGTTTGACAGACTGTACTGAATATAGAGACATTCCTGGATGTAGAGACAGGTGGATCGCAACAGCTTTAAAGTTTAAAAGATTTGAGGGGCTTTAAACTTCCTTGTTGTTTCTTGTTTCAGCCCTCTTCTCTTCTTATTTCTTTGGGGTCCTGACAGAATACTGTTTGGCTTTGACCCCCTGCTACTGTTAGCTTGTAATGTCGCTGATCGAGGAATTTAAGCTCATTCTCCTGCTGAACTCAACTGAAGCTGATCTGGATAAGAGGATCAGACTAATGCCTGAAATGTAAATGTAAATGTTCTGTAAATACTTGAAAAGCCTCATCGAGGCCCATCCAATCCTTTTGTGCATGCTAACATCTGCCTAAAGCGTCTTCACATTCACCTGCTTAGATCCCCTCCACAGGCTGGTGAATGGGGAAGAAAAGAAGTGAATCGACCCTTTTACCAAAGAGGACTTTGACCGACCCGCGTCTTCCATGCAGGCCTTTTATCGCTGGCCTTTTTTTCTGCATCACTTTTTAGGATTTCACATTGAACAGTTTGAGAGACCATCGAACATCCAGGACGAAGGACAGACCACACACTCGCAGGCAGCTGAAGAGTGGAGGACAAATCAAATGGCTCTCCACCAGCTACTCTACGGGGGCTCCACTTGTTCTCTACTGCAATAGGCTCCGGTGTAAGGGCCCCTCCTTTTCAGAAGCACCATGGGCCACCCGGATCTGCCCCGTCATCCATTACAGCGTCCAGAGTGGCAGTGGGCAATGAGGAGGAGGATGGGGAGGAGAAGGGGTGGGTGATGGAGGTGGCAGGACGCCAGCAGGACACCAGCAGAGACAAGATGGTTGGCTAACCCCCACCCACCCAAAAAAGAAAACACCCTAGCCCTCATCATTCACCCACCCAAGAACCAGAGGGGAGACAAATGAGGAGGAGGATTAAAAAAACGTTAAGGGGGACGAGGAGGAGGATAGGGTACAGACAGTAGAAGGATGAAGGCATGAGGCTCAAAAAGGGGGAGAAATGTGGGACAACAGGGAAACAGAAGATGTGCAGGAGGAGAGAAAATGAGAGATTAAGAGCTGGGAAAGAAAAGGGGTAAAGGAGGAGGACGGAAAAAAGGATAAACAAGACTGAAGAGGAAGAATTTTTCAGAAAGGCTCTGGCCTCGAGGCAACACTGAAAAAAAAAAATCTCAATTTTAACATGCCAGTCTAAAAATCCTAGTTAGTTAAGAGAATGTATTGCGTTTTTTAAATTGTATCTGGTAAATATCCAGAGTATTTTCATTTGACGGTTCAACCAACTAAACTTTGGAACATTAGCTAATATCAATTAAAATAAAAAGAAGAGGATTTAGAAAAGTCATGCAAAGTCTGGTTATGATAACACTTCTAAACATCTTCTATAATAAAGTCAAATCTTACGGGTTTATGCAGTACTCCATATCATTTGGTTAAAGCTTCTATTCTGTTATTCTATTCTACTTGTCAATAATGATGTGGAAAATACATTATATTTCTTCAGATGTTGAAATGCAAGTGGTGTCGCTGCTTGTGTAAAAGAAGTTCTAATTAAATTCTGTGAGGTGTATAAATGCAGATTTTATTCATCTTTCATTTATTTAGTTAATTAGTTATTAAAATCAGATCACTTTATTTAGCTGAATTTCTAAGGAGAAAGCTTTCATTTATTAAGTTGAACAAATATTGTCATGTAACCATAGCTCCAATGTTGCAAGATGATACAAGATTTTAACATTTTTTTATTATTATTTTTACATATTAGAACTATGCATGACATGACAAGAATCTGATGACATGTGTGATGTACACATCATTATGCAGCCTAGGGCAGCATGATTTGATGAAAGTACTATTATCATTATTTTTGGAAAACATTACAAAATTTGAATCTTCTTGCTTGGTTTTCAAAGAAAATGCAAAGATGACTGATGATTCTGAAAAATGTATGCAAGTCAAGCATTATTTTCTTCATATTTTTGACAGTTCCCTTCTCTGCTCAGTGCCACTGAATCCAAATATGGGATAAAATCTGAGTATCATTAGAGTAAAAGGGTCAAATGGCAAAAAGATTACAACACCATTATCTACTTTTCAGAGGTTTAGACACTCAACAAAGTGAACTATCTTCCATGAATCTCTACATATACATTAGTAATCAAAAACTGATCAATACACCATCCTGTCTTCGCCCATAGGTAGCCAGGTTAGGCTCTGGCATCCCTGCTGCTCCCATAAGGAATAAGCAGTTCAGAAAACAAATGGATGGATGATAAATAGAGCATCAGAAAACACAGCATTAAGATACTCAGGTTCATCAATAATTTCTCCACTTCCATATCTAGAACTGTAATAAGTCTAGAGCTGTAATTCCAAATTTACTGTAAACTACATAGACTGAAGGCCAGGAGCAGTAGAGGTGAATTTGTTAACCTCTATAAAATCAGAAAAGTGACTTTGTGTGTGAAAGCTTCTAGGATTACATCAACAGACTAAGCCAATGTCCACACAAACCCACATCTTTTTCTTTGTTGTTTTCAAAAAAAAGTGCTCAGTAAACACGGAGCTGTTTCAGGAAATATCTGCATCCACACAAAACCACAGAAAACAATGTAGTACAAATTCCAGGCCTGTATGTGGCGCTGTAATGCTCTTGTAAAAAATGGAGAAGAAGACGTGGAGCATGCACATAAAGCTTTTGCGCTGTATACAAACCACAGGCTACAGAAGAACAACAGCTCTCCGCAGTAGATCCAAGAGCATGAAATGAATACTGTTAGCTATGGTTGTTTGTTGCTCATTATAGTGAAAGAGTAGCTGAAGATTTGGATTCAATATTTCCAATAAGCTCAATAGCTGTTGTAGCACAAGCACTACTCTGTAGTCCGCCATTGTTGTTATTGTTGTTGTTGTTGCTGTGAAGTGGTGTCTTGCTTCCGGGTCAAAGATTAGAGAGGTGGGGCTATGACATCATTGTTTTAAAAAAGTTACGATTTGGTCATACAGACAAAGATGCAAACCGGCATTTTCAAATTTATGCACTCTGGCACCCAGTTTCAAAAAGTTGCAGTTTCAGTGACTGAAAACGCTGGTTTCATGTGGATGAAAGGCCTATCCGATACAAAACCTTTCCAGAAACGACCGAAACCGTCTTTGTATGAACTGGGCCTAAAAGTATGAAAGGGAACATATCAGAGCTCACATTATCAAGTTTTAATTATTAAAACTACTTCTCAGACAGGAGGTGGAAGTGTCATCTGATAGGCATGACAGTGTTTAAAGTTTTGACGACTGAATCTGATTATTAAGATGGAGGGTTTTTTGTTTTTTGTTTTTTTTTTACAGTGTATGAGAGTAAAGGAGGTCTGAGAACAGATGGGGACACAGAGTGAAATGAGGGGTGGGATGGTGTGTAACGAGGCTGGGGGTGTTAACGAAGACTAATGAAGGCAGGAGTGCTGCTTAACCTGCGCTCCATTGCTCTGTGAGACCTCCAACCTCGAGGTGTCGGAGGAGGAATGTGTATGTCTGTTTGTCACCCCCCCAAAACCCCCCACCCGTGATACCCCCTCCACCCTCCACCTTACACTGCGCTCCCACACTTCAGCTCCAGCTTCACAGTGTGACGGCGTCCTCTCCTCCTCGCCGCCGCTGCCATTGGGACAAATCACAGTGCCATCGTGCGTCACGCTTTAATGCTCCCCCCTCTAAAATCCACCCCTCACCCCCTTCTTTTCTCTAGCTCTGCTGCTCTGCACCCCACCCCTCAGTCTACCCACTTACACCTCCCTTCCTTCTGTAGTTGCCCTCTTTCCTACTGTTACAAAACAAATCTCCCCTCTGACAGCATAATTCATCGGGCCGGGCCCAAGGAGGCGGCGAAGGATGGTCAGGCCTCCTCAGCTGACCTCCGATGAGGCCCCGGCTGGTTGTTTCCCCACGTAACCCCGGCCTCCTTTCAGTTGAGGGCCAGCAAAGAGAAAAAGAGGGGCGACTCAAACCGGTGGCCCCTGTGTATGCCTGAGTGAATGCCGTTGAGCTTAATACCCACTAATCTAGTCATCAAATACCCGTACGACTGGAAATCTGTTTTTTTTTTCTTCACAGACGACCAACTAGTGGGCAGTGAAACACCACTGCAGCCAGATTTGACTGAAAGAAAGAAGCCAAACCAGCCTGATAAGTAGTCAAAACTGGCACAAGCATCATACATAAAAGTCACACTGATTCTAAAAATATATGATGGTGTGTTAGGACTGAATTTTCACAAACAAGCAGGCTAAAGGTGTGCACCATTGTGACTCTACCTATTACTAAGCTTCCACATTACATGTTCCCTGCTGATTGCATAAGGATATTGGTGAACGTTTCATAGGTATATCACTCAAATAGCACAAAACGCAGCATAAATTATAACAAATTCAACTTAAGGCCGCCCACGTAAAGAAAAAGAAGAGTAACTGGCCAGAAAACTGCTCAATCTGGCAACACTGAGTGGAACATTGATGAACTGGCAACTATTTGGAAAACTTGTTTTTTTTTTCCAAGCAAAAATGGCAAATATTTCCTGAAATTTTAACTCTTTTGATGTGTGATTCAAATATCTGTGGATATATATTTGGAGCATTGCTTATTGGATGAAAAAAAAAAGAAAGAATCACCTTTGGCATTATTTTGGTCTCTGAGAAACTGGCTTTTTTTCTGAATTTTTTGCAGAGAAAGGTAAACACTTTCAGTCAGGTTTGACTCAGGATGAGGTCAGTGGGCATCACATCCACATCCGACCCCTGCATGAGTCTGACTGACAGACCGTCTGACTGAGACGGCCATCTGTCAGCAGACTCCCTGTTAGACAACATGAGGCCAGAGCCTTCATGAGCCCAGGCGAAGAGCAGGGCACGACTGGCACTGCCCATTCACAAATATCTTTTGGGAGGACAGATGGTGCCGAGTTTCTCCTCATGTGTCTTTTCTTCCACCATCAACCATTCCTGCACTGCCTCCTCAGTGAGCTGGCACCTCCTTTGTGCCCCGACATTTTATCAAAGCTTCATTTAAAAATGAAAAGGGAGGAGGTGTGAAGCAGCCCGAAGGCTTTCTGCAGGTACCGACCCGGCCAGCACACATCCAGGCTCTCTGGCCCGGCCACAAAAGGTTTCACATCCCTTTAGCTAAAGCTGGCTCTGGCCAGATTCTCCCCTTAATCTTTGTTTCCCAAAAAGATTCAACCAAGCAGATCGATGTCCTCTCTGGCAGGCTGAGGCTGCATCATTCGGCTGGGTAAGAGCTGGAAACCCATCCCACAGCTCCGAATTTTTATTCATTTCCAAATGACTTCCTAAAGATCCCAAACTCTACAGAACACACCAGTGGGTTCGTCAACACATGTGGGACGAAAACCTCACCATATACTGAATACTGTATATCAGGACTGAATTTGGAGAAAGATGTTTAAAAGGATGCTGTAGCTATCAAGATGACTTTTTCATCTATTATGTGATGAATAAGCTGTGTCCTGGGTTAGAATATTAGTAAAGCTTCACTAGAACTTCAACCTTAAAGGACAAAGCAGAGAAAAAATAATAATAAAACCATTGCAATCAACAGTCCATCACATCACAGACACCAAGAGACGTGTAAGAAATTCTGAAAGATCAACATGAGCACCCACAGAAACCCAGGAAGGGTTGTGGTGCGTGGAGGTATCTACACGTGGATCCATCTACTCCACCCCACTGAAAATATGTCCTTACATGCATGCATATTCTCCTGCATTTAGTATGTACCCACACACATGCATGTTGGGTATCATGCAACCTAACCAACACCAAAACACCCCTGCTGCACCTAAACATCTCTCAGAAGAGGAAAAAACATAATTGCCCAAGATGCAGCTTTCTTCATTAGGATAAAATCAGTTTAGTAGTATATTAGTGGAATATCCTGGAGGCAGGATTTTTAATGAGGCTGAAGTTAGGACTATGGGGGGGGTCAATTGTCCCCAATCATACATTACATACGATGCATTATGGGAAACTTTCAAGCACTGATAGTTGTCATTAGGTGTCTGGACAGGGTTGTAATCTTATTTAACAGACTATCAACCGAAACATTTTATATAGCTGCTAATTTCCTTTAATTAGTTCCATTTAAATTGTAAATTCACCACATGCTGAGCTGTTTATATTTAACCATTTCAATAGAATTCAGTTTCAGCTGCAACATGAAAAATGTTTTACACTTCACTTTGAAAAGTAAAGTCAACATATTTACACAAAGATGTAAAGTACGAGTCAAAGGAAGCAGGTGGTGATCAATGCAGGTCAAAAACACAAGTATACTGGCTTCTGATTGGTCCAAAGGTTGCATCATCACAGAGATACTCAACATGAGCCTTACCTTTCTGGCCAAAAGCAAACCACTACCTGGGACTGCTGCTTATGCCTTTTTAAAACCTGTGCCTCTTCATTTTTGTGAGCAGACATGTCCAAACAGTCACCACTCAAACGTGGAACAAGCAGTTTTATTTATTTATTTTTTCTTACAGCAGACAGACAAGTTTCCAAACACAGAGAGGATTTCAACACGAAAAACGCAATAATAAGCATCTCAGAGACACTCATTAAGGGAGTTTAAGGTGAACTTCACCTCCTCATCCAAAAATGCTCCTTGTGTTTTCGTTTCGTTGAAATAAGAACTGTCTGTGTTGTCTTTTTTTTTTTTTTGCAGTGATAGCATCATTCTGTAGAGCATTATGGGATTACTATAATGCTGTTGTTGTCGCTAGATATGGAGCCTGTGACACTCTTAATAGGCCAGTCAGACTACCGTGTCCAAACTTCTCTTTTCATGCTTGACAGCTCCGGTTTGGAGCTGATATGTGACGCCCTGCGCCTCTCAACGTTTTAATCTGCGATCCCACAGACCCGCCACACAAGCATCGATTATCAGCAGAAAACACCGAGAGCAGTTGAAGCTTATGACACAGTGGCTCAGCTTTACAAATGTTTGCGTTTTTGCGCTGGTCTTCTGTAACGTTTCCAAAGACGCGCTCCAAATTACGCAGCGCAAATTCAGTACTGAGGGTAAAGCCCAGTGCTGCGTTTCGATTTCCGTCAAAAATAATTGTAATTCACAGACAGTACGAGGTTTCACTAGGTTAGATTTAGGCAGAGTTGGCTCCTCAAGGTGCTGCGCAATCACCTTAAAGTTTGCGCAACTTAAAAACCATGCGGTCATTGTAAAAAAAAAAAAAAAAATCCGAACACTTGACAATATCTCAGTGTTTGGTTCACGCGAGGACAAAACATGAGTGACAGCATGCCTTACCTTGTGGGTAAATGAAGATGAAGTGCAGCGCCAGTAGCAGCCAGCAGCCAGTCGTCTCCATCATAGGGGGAAATTCTCTCAGATGCGGTAAATAAATAAATCAAGTGGTGGTGTTTATTTGGGGAAGGGGGGGCAGGTCCCGGTCTGTCCGCAGCCCTCACAGCTCCATGCTGCTCCGCTCCTGCCTGCCTGCCTGTCGGTCGGTCAGTTGAGGTGTTGTTGTGTTTGTGCGTCGTACAGATCCAGGTCCCGGTGCGCCGCTCCGCTCCGTCCGTCCTCTGTCCTCCACACCGACTGAGTGACTGAAAAGGAGCCGCCAGACTGAGGCTGTGCGCCGCCCACAGCCCGCAGACACACCGGCCTCACTTCCTCCACCATCACAGGTCATACAACAGCGACACTGTACATGAAACATGAGTAATTTTGACAGATATGTGTATATTTGATGTATTCTTTGGAGAAATGTTAACAAAGGCAATGAAAAAGTGGAAAAGTGTAACCAGAAAAAATGGAGATAATAAAGATACTTCTGGAAAAAGGGAAGATGGGAAGGATTAAAAAAAAAAAAAAAACAACAGGAAAATAAAAGAGCAATAGCCTTTTTATTCATTTTAATGAAAGCTTAAGTGGATAAAGTCCTGTTGGTCTCCACTATAAATAATTCAAATGTTTATATTGACAAAGAAAATTAAAATTTTCTTCAGTGGTGATCATACAGCTCACTTACATTAGGCTAGTTATTATCATACACCAATGAAGAGGACCCAGTGAAAGTATATTCCAGTTGTAAGAATTTGATCAATGGAGAATATCCATGCCCAGAGTTTCTGCTTTAAAATCTGGTGTTGTCTCTGCTCCATCAGCCTCAGAGGGAAGCGAAGCAGCGGGGAGCCATTAACACAACCTTTAAAGAGTAATGGAGTGAAGCAGCACAGAGAACTGTTTTTTTGTTTTTAAGTGTGTGTGGTGGAGTTCACAGGGCCGTCACCCTCATGACCTCTGAGACGCTGCCACCTCAGACTGAAATAGAGACCAAAACATCAGCAGTGACCCAGAAATCACAATTCACTCTGGGAACAACTCCATGTGAGTGTGTGTGTGTGTGTGTGTGTGTGTGTGGTTCATTTTCATCTCTATTGAAACCTGAATTACTGACATCACTTCCCGTCTGGCCTCTGTGCCATTCTCACCCAATACAATCTCTTACTGAAGATTATTTTGATCTGGGAAAAAAGAAAATGTGAGTCTACTGTCAACATACTCAAAGAAACAGGCTCCTCATCAGCGCCTCTTAATGTAGTTAAAGCATCTATGAAGAAGAAGAAGAAGAAGTTAAACCATGATTTCTATTTTATTTTAGGTGTACTTTCATTAAACTACCCCTTTATGGTGTTTGTCATGGTGTGGTATTATCCCTTTTCAGCCTCTTCTAGATTCAGTTTCATGCTGATATCACTACGCCTTAACAGCTCAGTTTCCCAGACATGGATTAAGCTTGGTCCAGGTCTAAAAGTATTTTAAGTGGAGATTTTCAGTGATTTTTTTTTTTTTATCCTCTTAGTTACAGACTAGGTTTTTTTTTTGTTTTTTTTAACTTATATTTCATTGTATCATTTTTAAAATAATACAACACAAACATTTAGAACTTAATATCAGTTGTCGTCCTGTATATTGTCCATTTTTTCCATCGATCTTTGCATGTTACTTGCTGTAGTCTTATGATATAACTAAGTCTCTCCATGTTGTGAATTTCTTCCACAATGTCTCTCCAATTATGGAGGGTGTGGGGGGGGTCCTTTTTACACCGTTTACGCGTGATGGCTTTTTTAGACGCTACCTACAGACTAGGTTTAATATTAAACGTTAATGTTAAAAATGTCTGGGAAACTGACTCCAAATGTAAGTTCTCATCCCTGCTGTCTCTGAAATGTATCAGCTGGAATCATATCACGGTTCAGGACAGGCTGCAGATGCTGCCTTCACAATCAGAAGCTCCAAAAATGCAGCAATATTACAGAATTAATGTTCCTAAAGTTAAGCTTTTGCAGAAAACAAAAAAGCTCAGAACACAAACCTCAAAGCTCAATCAGTCAAGTCTTGGTTTTACGTTCCGTCCAGGCTGATCCTTCGATATTGTCTCTTCCAATAATTATTATGCAGAATTCTCCAAGTGTTGCATTGTTTACCTACTGAAAGGATTCAAGGATTTTTATTGTCATACCAGGACACATTTACATGAGATGGCACAAAATTTGGAACTCGAGGTCCCAGATTTAGCCCAATAAGATCTATATACAAACAGTATGTACATAAAAATATGACTTTTGTATAATAATAAAAATAAAGATAAAGAAAAAAAAAAGACCTGTGTATAAAAACACTTGTGTGTGTGCAAAATGCAAAGGGAAGAAGTCTGATTGGCCACTGGCCTGTAAAAGGTACTAATTTCATAGAATACATGCGTCGCTGTAGATTAACTGAGTCAACAGTAAATAGTATATAATTCAGATTAGCTCACCCTTAAAGCATCACACATATTATTGCAGCGGTAAAATGAATCCAAAAACATAATTTATAATATTACTGCACAGTGATTTCTCTTACTGTTTGTACTTTACACAGACTTTGCTGTTAATATATGTACAAGTGTTGTATCAGTACTTTTACTTGAATCCTTCCTCAAATGCAACCACAAAACTTAAATAAATAAATAAATTTAATGTACCTCCTCAGGCAATGACACATTCTTTGTAAAATTAACTGGCAGTGAAATGATGACTTTGTGCATTTACATATCACTTGCTGATTTTATCTTCTGACTGTAAACACCATCTGACCCACATTGACACAGACCAGTTTCTTCAGTCAACACAAGCATATTCACAATCATCTCATGATATGTGATAAGTTTCGTGTCTGTAAGTGAAGTGCAACCATCTGAAACTAATGTGAGGGTTTTCTGTGACTGGAAAACCGATAACATCTTCAGTTATTTTCTCTTCATCCTCTCCTCAGAGCTTCATTCTTGCTGCTGCAGCATCCCGGTGTTATTTCCACACAAACCAAGCATTCACCAACTTTTGAAACTTTGCCCCAGTTCAGCTTCAACCACTGGCTCAGATTTTTTAACCTCACAATAAACGACCACACCGCCCCCTCCTTTATCTGAGCGAATATATTTGCATAATTTACTCTGGATTATCTTTAATTTATGCAGAAACCGCTTTCCACTTGTTAGGTTGAATGTTTCCAAGGGGGCTAATAAAATTAGTTGTACTCCCACAGAGCACCCATTCAAGGATTTTTTTTGGGAGTTTTCGACCAGTTTTCCATGACTTTCCTGCAAACTGCACTCAGGCTGAGTGATTTTTCCCTCCAGCACGAGCCTGTGACCTGAAATGATCTCTCGAGGCAAACTAACAGGCCAGATAGTGAGACAGGGTTTGTTTCTTTCATCTATTTACTATGTGACTCATTCAGCAGAGGCTTTTCTCACAGTGCCCTGCCCATATCATCAAACAGAAAACAGCAGAAACTGTTTATAGGTCAGAACCGGCTGCTGTGAAAAGGCAGAAAGCTGTTTCAGAGCTTCGAACAGCCACAAACTGATTATTGATCCTGCTGGCAGAGCAAAGGGAACAGCTGCTGGTCAATGAACCGATTGGTACAGGAAGTGGACCAGTGATGGTGACGGAGCATTTGGGAATCCAGACCTTTTCCCTTCAGCGACAACTGAATCACTGTACCGCTGCAGTGCCTCCTGCTTTGTAACAGTCAGTGTCAGCTGGGAGTAATGTATTACAAAAGTAATCCATTACAGTAACAGATTACTTTTTTGCTGTAATGTAATAATAAAAGGCATTACTTTTCAGTAATATTTTACTGGGTGCAGGTTCAATAGCACTTGTGTTATAACACACTCTCCATCCATAATTTAATGGGCTCTATATGCACAGCCCCACTATTTCCTGAACTTAAGGCGGCTCCATTATTTCCTGTCTTTCATTATTGGACACACTGATTAATCCAGGTGTATCTGTTACTTCCTGTTGTGGTACTGTGGTCAGACACATCTGGATTAATCAGTGTGTCCAATAATGAAAGACAGGAAAAAAAGGAGCTGACTGAAGTTCAGGAAGCAGTGGAGCTGTGCATAAAGCCCATTACTCAAATGGAAAAAAACAAAAACAAAAACAGCAAGACTGCGAGACCTTAAGGAATCAAAAGGAAATCAGGAAAGTTCTACTTCCTGTTGGTGTTCAGCCAATGGGTGAAGATGTTAGAAGACAGTCCTTTGGCCACATGAACGTATGCTCATTACTAACCCTAACTATGCTTTACAGAGGCTAGTTAGCATGATCCCTGTGATCAGCAATGACAAGGTAAGCTAATGTTTATACAACTATATATAACTAGTTAGAATTCTTTATCATTTGTGGATTTATCTAACGGCGTCCTCGGCACCGCTCCCCATGTTTGAACATGTAAAATGGCAAGTTGAAAAAAATGCAAGCGTTCCTGCTTAGATTCCAACATTGTAGACCGTAGCGTTACTTACTGAGCTATCCATCCACATGTAATTCAAGGCACAAATTTATGCGTCCCAAAGCTCTCCTGTTTCTTGTATGGGTGGGTGGGGGTTATTTATTATTTATTTAATATTTGTGTATCTGAGAGAGTAATATTGTAAGGTAAGAAATTACCTTTACTGACAGTAACGAGTAATCTGTAATGTATTAGGGTTTGGAAGTAACTTGCACAACACTGAGGATCAGTATCATGTGAAATGTAAAATCCTTGTACTTGCACTAGAAGGTCATGCATCAGTCTGGCACTTCATTGGTTTCACATGTACTTACCAGGAGAGCAAAAATGCATCAAGAACTAATATACATGTACACACAGAGATCAGGGCATCTCTCTCTCTCTCTCTCTCTCTCTCTCTCTCTTTTTTTTTTTTTTTTTTTTTTTTCAAGGCTATCACCAAAACAACCACCACATCTTGCATTGATGACTGCTACATCCTTGTCTGGGATCCATTAGTATTTTCAAGAAACATGTGGTCAAATTCATCCCAGACCACTGCAGTGAATAGTTTGAGAGATCACTGAGTTTCAGCAGTGTGTGTTAGCATGTGACCACCACCTGGAGATCAGTGAAATATGATTATGTTAGGACTGTGTATTGTATGTGTTCTTGTGTCCAAGCATATGTCAAAACACCACAGGGACCCTTTAAAGGTACAGAAACTCTTTGTTTCGGTGAACCATGTTGCACATAAACCCTCTTTTTCTGGCATTATTATATTTTCTATAATCCAGTCACCAGAATGAAATATTAAGTGCAAATCACAGATAATGTAAACCAGAAACATGCTTCATATTAACAGTTCATTTTAGTGTTTGAAATACTTGTGGTATCTTCAGGAAAGAGAATAGTAGAAAAGAATACAGAAAAATTTGCATTTTTATGCTTAGGTTTAAGGACTGGCAGTACTTGTTTAGGTTTATGGAAAAAATACCGGGGTTTGTACAGAGAAAGTCTGCAAATATATGACAGAATGCATTTATTAATATTTAAATCAAATGGTTTGGATGATATATTCCTAATCCTAATCAAAGTGCTTTTACTGCCTTTTTTTTTTTAAGATCAAGAAAAACAGTCTGTTTTATGGATCCTCAGGTAGGAAAAGTACAAAAATACATCTTGAATTGACCTAATGTCTATATTTTTTACTAGTGTTTTCACCTTTAAAACACTGTAAGGAAGTCTCTGTTTCTTTTTACATCTCCCCACCTTTTACATCATTTTCATCTTGCATATTATATGTAATTTTTTTTGTGTTACATCTCTTACCTCTTCTCTGCATTTTAAATATACTGTAGGGAAATGTTCACAAAGTCTTCCAGCGAACACTCCTCTACTGTTTTATTCAGAAATGTGGCCATTTTTTGTTTGGGAAAGACAGGTCTGAACTTGAGTCATTATGAAATGTCCACTCTTTGGAGGAAAAGTGGAGGGAATGTTGTAAATTTACATTTACACCAAATCCCTCCTATCTATTGAGGAAAAGACAAATGCAGTATATTCTTTAATAAACGAAATTCCAGTGAGATTAATCATATCCATGGTTTACAGACTCATACAGTAGCGGTTTACTCAAGTGACACCTAAAAGTCATGATGAACACATTATTGTCAGTGAACATCTGACAAAGAGCAGACAGACAGGGAAAGACAGATAGACAGGCCTTGAAGCAGATGGGAAAGAGCAGCCGATATAGTCACCGGCCGCTATATTAGGTACACTTGCAAGTAGCCCATGAGTGTATGTGTGCAAGAATTCTTTTTGGCAATCACTGTAAAACTAATTTGTTGTGTTACAGCCCACCCTACCACTGTCAGCCAGTATTTAGCTGCTTTAATAATAGTCTAAATATTAGAAAGACAGACAGACAGACAAACAGATAGATAGATAGATAGATAGATAGATAGATAGATAGATAGATAGATACCTGAATCCTGATATTTTTTTATGTGTCATGTGATCGACCACTCACTGAATTTAATCTGTGTGTGATCGATGGATAAACCAACACTTCACTTTTCACATTTCAATGAGGATCCCCAGAGGGCAGTGAACCAGCTCCAGAGCCTGACATTTGACCTCTGACTTGTCTGTTAGTGGAGCGGGGAGGTGTTATTGTACAGTGGGTGTTGTAGCGGGTGGGGGGTGTAACGACACCCCAGTCTGTTTTGTGTGACATGACCTCATTACCTCAATCCATGTATTGACGGAGGGGGAGATTATCCTCAATCTGACAACACGTTCAACTGCATGGTTACTGTTAAAGGGTTAGTTCACACAAATCACAAAGAAATATAAGGTTTATCTTAAATTATCTCTGGTGAATGTTGTGAGAGTGACAAACCTAGAAATTCTAGAAGAAATTCTTATTGTTGAAATATGTAAATATATCAAATATGCTCATCTGTGTTGTAATGGATGCAAAAAATCTTGAAATTTGAGTAAAACCATGTGGCTTCATGAATACACAGCATGTCTTTTTGTTTGTTTGACCTTTTCTTTTCATGTGCAGCATTTTTTGTGTCAATCACAGTGAATCTTTAAGGAAAATGTGTTGCTGTCTAAAGACAAAATTATGTTATGTGTTTTAAAAATGGTGAAACTAACAAATTTAACACTCAGAGGCTAAGAAACATTTTTGTGTTTTCTGACGTGTATTAGATTACATAGTTTTTCTAAAGTATTCCTGTAATATTGGTCAGTATCAGGTGTCAAACATCTAATTCACATGTACCTCCATTTCATTTGCTTCATTTAAAGTCAGAATTTTCACAAAAATTAAATATAGTGTCAAATGTGATTTTTTTTTATATATATACTTTGTAACTCAGACAAAACCTTTAGCGAGTTTTTTTTATTTATTTTTTTTCTTATTTAGAAAATTGTATGTTGATGTTTGAGACTACCTGACCAATTTCGTACATTTCTGTAGCAAATTAGAGCCATTTATTGTCTCACAATTGGATTTTTTTTTCTTTTTTTAAACCCAACATATTTTATTTAAATAAATGGGCATCATCATCATATCATCATCATAAACAAATGACAACTCGGCAGCCAGTACAATAGAAATCAGTGGAAATCCTTTATTTTCAATCTACCTTCCCCCCCACACACACACACACACACACACGCACACAAAAAATTTATTAGCTGACATAAAGTATTATTTTGTCCGACTGAAATGGCTGACTACTGGGGCCCAAAAATCGCAAAACTGATCAAATTTCAAATGAAGTTGAGCTTTACCGGAAAAAAATCTAAATCTTACCAAGTGTATTTTTGTCATTTCTAGTCAAAATATCTCATCACACATAAAATAAGACATAATCATCTAAAAAGTAACTTTTCAGTGAGATATAAAGAACTTATTTGTAGACAATAGATCTTGAAAATCTTTTTTCAAGAAATCTTACCAAGATCATTTTCATTTGTTCCATTGGCAAATTTTTTGCTTGAATTAAGCAAAAAAAAAAAATCTTGAATTAAAAAAAAAAATCTGGAACAAGTGAAAATTATCTCGGTAAGATTTCTTGAAATAAGATTTTCCAGATCTATTGTCTAAAAATAACTTCTTATATCTCACTGAAAAGTTCCTCTTTAGGTGATTATGTCTTATTTTAAGTGTGATGAGATATTTTGACTAGACATGAGAAAAATATACTTGGTAAGATTTTGACTTTTGCAGTGTGTAGGCTAATTTTCTCCATATTTTTCCAAACCCTCCTGCCATTGCTCAAGTGTAGGGGGTCGGACTTTGAGCCACGACTTGGTCATAATTTTCCTTGAGGAATTTGTATCAATTTGACATCCTTTTTACATAGACCTTCCTCTGGGGGTACTCCTATTATACAATTAACAAACTCTAATGGCAACTTACATTTTAGCATGGTTTGAATTTCCCCCAGAACCCCCTGCCAAAACGTTCTCAGGATGGGACAGTCCCAGAAGATATGTGTATGATCCCCTATGTGATTACAGTCTCTCCAACACAAGTTTGGATTGTTTTTTGCAAAATTAAATGTGATGGAGGGAGTCCTAAAGAATCTCATCATAACCTCCCAGTCCAAGTCCACTTTACTTTGTCACTTTTTTACAGCATATGTGTGGATCAGTGGTTAAAAAAGTATTGAACATTTTTGAAAAACAGCTATTCAAGCCACATAAAAAGGTTTCAGTGTTAGAGGGTTAACCTACTGTCCATTTAACTCAGGGAAAACCCAATCCATGTAACTGCAATATAATAATTTGATTGTTTTCATAACACAAACTTACCTCTAAGGACTTTACTTTTGATCTAAAACTAAACCAATCCTCCATCTGTCCTCCTCAATGTTCTGAAAAATGCATTTCCAGTACCCTCTGTCGGCTTTCCTTGTATCTGCCTCCCAGTTTAACCCAGTTTGTGTGAGCAGGGTGGAGCTGAACTGGAGCACAAAGCTCAGCTCAGGACCTCAGTACAAAATAAAGCTTAAAAACAAATGACAATAAAAACTGAATGTGCTTATCTGATGTCCTGGAAACACTCTGGGAAACATCCCTCAGGGGATTTGATGTTGTCCGTTTGTTTCAATGGCCGGACCTTTTTTCCCACGAAACATCATCCGAGGGAGGAACCCATCTGTGGAAATGAAAAGGATGTTTGGTGCAGGTTTGTCTGTCACACTTTAACTGTAGAAGTCCAAATTATCATTTCAAATCAGACAAATAATACAGACAAATGATGTTGGCTTAATAAATAAATAACTTTTTACACCTTTTATGATTAACATTTTTCCTACAACATAGTCCTAAATAGTTTTTACCTATTTGGTAGAATAACCTATTAGTTACTCTGTATAATACAGTAACTCATCTGACAACCACTTGAACAAATGCATTCTTGTTCAGAGAGTAGCAGTAAATGGAAGCTCTGAATTTGTAAAGTGCCCTGAGATAATAATGTATTATGATAGAATAGAATAGAATAGAACTTTAAATGACTACTTAACAAGTAAGCTGTTTTCCTGAAAGACTTAAATCCTTGGATGTGTGGAATATGTTTGGAAACAGCCTCATACAGAGTTGTAGGTCATTTCTCCATCCAACAGATGAATTAAGAGAGATAGATATGATACTATTGAGAGCTTAGAGTCCCACTCCATCTGGTTGTGCTCCATAGGACCTTATTTCAGGGGGAAAAAAATTATTGCAGTCAATAGGGAGAGACATTTTTTGATCTTGCTTGAATTATGCATCATCTACACATATGTTTGTCAGTTTAAAAGAAAATTTTTGCATGTCAAGAAAGTCACAGTTTGTGGTAAAACTGAAAAAACATAAAAACAAGGACTACACACCTTAAAGTTTTGAAGGTGATATCATTTTAACTATTTCTTTCTATGATCGGTTCAGAGTTGCTGGATATATCTCTGCAGCTTCAACAGGATCAGACTAGAGTGATTTTTGCCTGCCTCACAACAAGAAGGTCCTGGCTTCAATTCCACAAAGAGACAATAACTCCCCAAATTAAACCACAGAACATGACATTAATGTACCTGAATATTATAGGTGCCAGCCACTATTAAACAGAAAAACCAATGCATTCTGAGCATCTGCAGAAACGTGGGGCTGAAAATGGCAAAGTCCAAAGATGAGGACCACTACCTCTTAACATATGTTCCATTTTAAGGTAATTCTTATGTTCAGGTGACTATACTGTGATGAAAGCAAAGCTGTAAAAATTCTATTCAATTTCTGTCGTTAAATTGCTGTAAATCTCACACCCTGAGCCATCACAGCTGATACAGTGCTGGGTTTTGTGTTTATGCTAAACATCTGAGTAACTGGATGTTTAATTAAGGTGGAAATCTAGGTTGTATAGACTTAAGAGTCCAAACAAGCAGTCAAATGTGACTGTGCATGTTTACTTTCTGCAGAGGTCTTGTTGATTTAGGTGATGGGAACCGGCCGCTCTGCGTTCAGTCTGACTTTGATGTTTGGTTGCCATTGTGGGGGCAGCTCTGAATCGCAGCCGGT
The DNA here is from genome assembly GCA_037367295.1 of Apogon hyalosoma. Taxonomy (NCBI): domain Eukaryota; kingdom Metazoa; phylum Chordata; class Actinopteri; order Kurtiformes; family Apogonidae; genus Apogon; species Apogon hyalosoma. Next base: position 20,203,820 of record JAPQRP010000025.1, read on the forward strand.
TGGTTGGCAGCCATTGAACATTTACGAAGATTAACTGTTATTACCAGCGTCTTTGTGCATCTAGGCTGCTCTCTGCATACCAGTGGCGAAACAAAAACGCTCCTCTCCAGCCTCTCCAGTGGAGGAGGCTTCAGAAAACAGCAGGTCTGATTTGCTTTTATCTGTACAAGAGCAGAAGAGCACTAAGTGGTCTCTCAACTGACAACAAGGTCCTTTTTAGGGGAGAAGAGGTCTGATATGCTCCGCGGTAGTCTCTGGCACCACACACACATGCACACAATGGAAAAACTTTGTCTTTGGGGATATAAAAAGGGTCACAGATCACCTTAATAAAGAGGCAGGAATGTGTTGGACACTTCAACTCACTCCAACTTCAAGACCTCTGACTCAATTTCATTTGTACATTCTCCTGCGGCTCTAATGAGCTTTACATTCAAGCAGCACTGTCTGCATTTGAAACACATGTTCACACGTTGTATAACACACTGCCAACATATGTGACCTCTGACCCCTGTCGCACCGTGCAAAACATCACCTGAAATGTGAAATCTGTTTGCGCTGGAGGGAAGAAAGTGCAGTCATTTGGTCGGTTTATAACAAACATAAATCTGAGCTGTCAGAGGCCTTTTTGTCATCTTGAACAACATTAAATATGTAATAAAATGAGATTTATTAAAGGTGTGCAATAGACGATTTATGTACATGTGCTTAAATGAAGTTTACATTGTTTTGTATTAGGAGTTGGTTATTAATTTGCATTAGTTAAGTTGATGATTGTCTGTTGATGATAACAGCTACAAAACACTAATTTATATGCTGACGTTTCAGGTCAGGGTTTTTTTTTTTTTTGCTCCTCTACCAGTGCAATTGGGTTAGCCTATATGCACAGTCAGCTAATGTCAAATTTTAATAATCTAATCTTAACCATCTCATAAATTTGCTACACCATGAAAAAAATGAAATATTTGTGCTTTGTTTAACATTTAGGCCGTTATGAACACACAGTCAGCAACAATGCATTAAAACACCTTCTCACTCATTTGCTTTTTTCCATAATCCTAAATAAAAAAGTTAGAATGATTAGTGAGATTTTTCCAGGAAATTCCAGTGGTTGTATTTCAATTACATTGGAGAATCCTGGATTTAACATATCATCAGAAAAATAAAATAGATGTAAAAGCTCAGGAGCTTATTTTTAGTTCTCGCATCAGTTTTTAAGATGAAATGGTGAATTTTTCATATCCAGGCCACAGAACAATGAAATTGTCTCATTGGAATAGTGTTGCAGACAAAAAAGTTTGGGAAGCATGATCCTACCCCTCAAGTGCTTTTACACCTTTATCACAAACTTAATACAAGAGTCAAACAATACATTTTTCCTAATTTCAGCATTCAGCCACAGTTAATACATAATGCAGTAACTGAATTATGCAAAACAGAATGATCATAGTAGTACAGTCATACAAACAGACTCAACAATTCAACAATTTTCTTCAATAATTACAGCATTTATCAATCAGAACTTCACACCTGTCCAGAGTCAGGTTGTAGACAGTTAGCTAAAGGAATACCATTGAAGGAAAAAAGGACTTGATATCAACACGAGTTTTTGAATATATATATATATATATATATATATGTGTGTGTGTGTGTGTGTGTGTCTGTGTGTGTGC
>JAPQRP010000025.1:20205592-20222657 GCA_037367295.1 Apogon hyalosoma
GATTAGTTAATCATTTAAATGATCATGGACTTAATTACACTACTATGTCTTTATTAAGACAAAAGAGTACACTGTAATTAAAGGTAACTTAATCCAGGATGAACAAATCAATTATCTGAATATGAATAAAAATGATTTTGTGCAGATCAATGTAGGTTTAAAAAATGGTGTCTCGGTGAAAAATAATAAATTAAATTGCTCTTCACTTGGTTCAGTATTGGTCACAACAGTGTACTTTACTCAAAATCTAAATACAGTCACAGTTTGTGTATTTGCTGTTTATCTTTTGACCAGTAGGCGGCGACTCTTGGCGTTTCCAATGACAGATCTGGTTGTAAACAAGGTTTGAATTCCCCCAGACAGAGTGATATTTCAAAGCAGTGTTGGCCTTTCCTGAATAAACCTTCCCACTGCTGCAAAAGGGCCTGTTTGCTGGCGACTGGGAGCACAACAGAGCCACCTGACAGAGCCAGCAGCCAGCAGAAATTCACCTCAAAGCCTTCAGAGAGCTGCTTTATGTGTCCTGCCTTCGACAAGTGAGGAGGGAGGAGAAGGACCTAAAAGAAAAAAAAAAGTGCAAAGTGCAAATCCAAGCTGTAACTTAGAGTTTCCTAGCAACATGCTCTGCAAAATAAAAGTGGGAGATTTGCTGAAATCATTCCTTGAATCTTGTTTCAAGTCCGGTTTCATTATGTGAGTACCACAATTTATTTTTAAGTTGCACATGTTTCTGTGACTGTCCTCATGCACATTTCCATCCCCACATTCAGTCATATACACAGTCCTCCATTAATACAGCAGCAACATTCACCAAAGCGTGAGCATGTTTTTTTTTTTTTAGGGTTTTTTTTGTTTGTTTTGTGTTTTTTTTTTTTTTTTTTACTGTAATCTCCCTCAGTTTTCTGCCTAAGACCTGTTGAGTCTTAAACCTCACAACTCCCCCTTCCTCTCCGCCCAAGGAATAAAACCCTGCAAGACAAAAGCATGAATGCATAATTAATATAGTGAAGCTGCATTTTTAATTGTTACTAGTCTTCAAAGTTGCCCACTGGCATTGTCTCTCAGTTCGGGCCGGCTGCTTCCGATGGCAGAGCTTCATTCAGATCTTTTTAGGGCCCGAGTTCTGCAGAAGCACCGGCAGACAACGGCTCCAAACTCGCCTCTTTTCTCAGGGTGTCTGCCTGCACAATGGACTTCCTTAGCCTGCACACAAAAGAGGCTGGCTCATGAAAAAACAGCCAAATTCAATGGCATTCCTCGCCACAATGCGCTCTGAGAATATGTGCTTCTCCCTCTCTCCTCTTTCAGCACTGGGTGGGTGATGTATTAGGATGATGACTGAGGATCAGGAAGTGATATAAGCCTGCAAAATAAATATATAAATATAATAAAATTGGTCATAAAAATGAATAAAAATGTAAATTGATATAGTGACAAGTTGGAAATGGTTTTAGAGGAGCTGAGGTTAAAGGTGGGTTAAGTTTAATGGAGCAATTTGTAATATTTTAAGTTTGTTAAACATGAAAAAAAACTAGAATTATCAACAGAATGAAAAGAAATAACGGCTAAGTTGATGTTAAAGTACTGAGTTGCAGAGATATCCACTGATTTAAGCATGCTAATCAGCTAGCCCTGACCTGTCCTGTCTCGTACTACCCATTTTTACCTCAAGAGATGCAGTGATTCATTATAGTGTGCCTGTCCTCCGTCAGATATGAGAATCAGAAAATGTAGTGCTGCCCTGTTGACATGTCCTAGCCTCTTGCCAGTCATGAGGACAGGTAGTCTCTGAGAAGAACAGTAAACACAGTGAGAGCTGAGGATTTTGCCAAGTTACCATTACCATCAGCACTACCTGAAACTGAGCAATAGAAGTATAATTTTTAAAAAATCCAGGGCCTGGGCTTCCTCTGGGGCACTTGAACAGAAGGCTCACCATAGCCTAAATATAGGTTTGAACTATAACAGTTAAAACTAGTACCACTTTCCTGGCTGGAGACAGCTCTTTGACAGTAAAGGAAGTTTGATACTGAGCTCACAGTGTTTCCTATAAGCTGGTTTTTATAAGTGACTTTGCTTCTTTTTGCTGCTTCTTGTTGAATTTTTTTATTATTTTTTTTAATGCCTGAAATGTACGTTTATTTAGGAGCACAAACCAAACCTTATCACTTATAAATTTACTGTCAAATGAAGGTTGTCAAACGAAGTGTTACATTTTGGTAATACTGTACCATTCAGTTATTTTTAGTCCAGATAGATCTAAAGCAAATGAAAGCAGAAATGGAATAGAATAGAATAGAATAGAATAGAATTTATCCAACAAGATTTTGTTTACATCTCTTTTAAGTGCTCAGTATTAACCCATAAAGACCCAGTGTTATTTTTGAGAAGATGATGATGTTTCCATGTTCACTACGGAGCCTCTGAATGTCCAAATAGGTCATATCTGATGACCATAAAAAGATGAAAAACTGTATTTTACACCAATTATTTACACGGAGTGATAGGATTAATGGTTCAGAAGTGAATAAATATTTCAGATCAGCAGATGCTTTTGGTTGGCAGTTTCTGTTTGGGTATTTATGGGTTGCAAAAAAGAAAACCAGATAAAAATAGAAGGGAACTATGGGTAGAAAATATGCAGTTTGCATACAAATATGAAAAATAAACATGGGTATGAATAAGACAAAATAATGGCTATTGGTAGAAATATCTGCAATTGAACAATTCCTTTATAAACATAAATTCACCTATCTGTCTGTTTTCTACTTTATGCCTTAAAAATCAGCCTTGATTATCCAAACTCACGGAACATAACACCAATCTCTGCTACCACAGCTGATGAATCTGCTCTGTTGAAATCAAGTTAGGACAATGATGGATGAAGTTTAAGGTAATTAGCAACAGATTTACCTATATGTTTTCATCAGTGGGAATCTTATTTGATGATAAAATCTGCTTGATGTGGCAAAATAATGAGTTCAATTCAATGTAAAACTTTGCATGAATGTTTATTAATGACTTAAAAGCCCCATTATAGGCCATTTATAGATAATTTATAAATTAATCTTATGCTGAAACAGTTCCTCATCCACTTGCATAATAAAATTCCAACTATCGAACAAATATAGTCTGAAGAATGTATTGAAAAGGCTGAGCATTCGTGAACCCTGATCATTGTGACATTAACCCTGACAGCAGAGAGGGGAGTAACCACAGTGTGGGTGTGTTGGCAGGTTGTTGGCATCACACTCGTAGCGCATTAACCCGGCTGCTGCCTGGGCTTCGGCTGGTCAAATGGGGTGACATTAGCTCCCCTATCATATCCTCTGTGTGTGGAGATGCAGCGGGTGTGAAGGGGTGATGTGTGAGGCAGGGGTGGGGGAAATTGCTCCACCATTGTCGAGGTTGGCAGCTTACTTACCACCCCGAGGCTCCTGGGAGCCACAAAGGGCCACGATGGAGGGAGAGTGGAGCCGGGTGGACGTCACCAGCACCCACTGCCTAATCCTCCTGCCCTGTACATCTGCGCCGGGCCAGATTCAAAAGCCAGATCCCCCTTTTTTCCCCTTAAATCCCCCCCTCCTTTATATCACGCACCACCTCTTTTCTTTTCTCTCAGTGTTATTCTGCAGCAGGAGAAAGGACGCGCTTTTGTAGTGGCCCATAGTGTCACACAGACACAAGACCTGAGGCTGCCAGTTGTCAAATGGAAGCTCTCTGGGCCTTTCACAGCGCTCACTTTGCTCATGTCGACTCACGGAAAGAAGGGGAAACTCTTATGTTAGCACGTGAAAAGGCTCCAGACGGGGACACGAAGGCCGGCTCTTCACGTCCAACACAATTGACTCTGAAAGCCAGCGTTTCTCTGAGAGTGGTAGGGAGTGTTTGCAGGGATGTTGGCATCATGTTTTAATTGAATCTGACTGTCAGTAGGTCTCAAAGGGGCCCAAACAAGCTGTGTTTCACAAGATAAACTTATTATGGAAAGTCTCTTCAAGGATCCTGCAGAAGTGAACCAGACACAAACATGAAAGTAAAGAAGGTCAAATGGCCTCAATACACTGTTGTACTAATTCCAGTTACATCTGGACATAAAAGAAGAATTCTTTTTAACGGACTTTTTTTGTACACTTGGGCTCTTTAGCGTTTCACCATTTTCAGCAACAATAAATTCTATTTTATAACTTTTATATGATTATAGCTGTGCTCATATTGTTGATCAGTGCCTATTTCTACATCACTCTTGTGCTGGTTTTATAGTTGTTGTGTTTACATGTAATGAAGTTTATCCTGGTTTTGCATTCAGAATATAGTATGGAACACAGATGAATGTGGTTATTTATTTATTTATTTATTTATTTTAACTTATATATGATAAACATTAGCATCCTGGGTACTACCTGCTGTCTGTGCAGTCGCCTGTGATGTTTATTACACGAAGCATCAATTTAACCCTTATTTACTTAAACCATCACCAACAACCAAAAGCATCAACTGATCTAAAATGTGAAATAACCTTTGAACCACTAAGTCTATTAATTCACTTTAATAATTCAGGTAAAATGCAGTTTCTCAGCTTTTCAGCAGCATCAGATGCCTCTATTCTGGGCATTCAGAAGCACTGTAGTGAACATTGATTGATTGTAGTGAACACTGTCATTTTCTGCAAATACATATCTTGACTTGTGACAGTGGTTGTACACATTTTTTACATGCAGTGAATATCCTTAATATATTTTTCAGGAAAAAGACAGTTTTTCCTTCAGTTTTCTCTACTTGATCAATACTTTCAGTCAAGGGAGTAGGTTTTATTTTGATATTGGTGGGGACACAAAAGTGCTCCAAGGCAGCACTCCTGAAAGTTGACGTGTTTTTGTATTTGCAATCATAATTTCATGTCATGTAGAGCTGATTAAACAAGTGAACAGTTATAGTCAGAAAAAACATTTCTGTAATTGACATGTTTATAATGTATATTTGAATATCTAAAGAGAATACAAGAATTTAATGCATTCTGCAATGTTATTCTCATGGCTAACATATCCATCATTATTTAACCTCATCTGTAAATTTCCAGCCTCTCCTCCTCCATCTCCTCCTGCCTCTCTGCCGTCTGTCACCTGGACATAAATATGTTGATACATGACATATGAACAGATTAGGGGATACAATGATCATAGAGTTTGATGGTACAGTTATTGCCTGAGCAAAAAAGGCTTTTACTTTCAATTAATGCATGTAATTTGTTCCCCAAAAATATGGATAAAATCACATGAGCCTCTAGAATCTGAGGTTTTATTGTATTTTCCCCACAAGTTTTCGTTGTGTTTTTTTTTTCTCTTCCAGAGAAAAGCATGAAAATAATAAGTAAAAATAACTTTAAAAAGTGTAGCAGTTTGACATCCCTACCCAATTCTATGTCCCTGTTTTCAGTATAGAAAAATACTTGATTTTCATTGAAAAATGCAAAATTCAGAGGAAAATATGCTAATAATATTCCATGAAAGGTTAAATCAGTGGTGTAGTCTAGTTTATTCTAATGGGTATACTCTGATTTTTCCCCTCCCAGCCTTGTACACCCCCATCCTGGAGCAACATCTACCATGCAGCTCCCTTCCCAGAGCACCAGCTGCTCCAAAATGGCCCCACACAAGAACCACCACGTTCATTATTGTGTAAAGTATGCATCCATACATAACTGAGATCATGAAAGACTGGTTATGTATTATCTAAATGTAAATGTATTGTAAGCAACACAAGATGTATAATAGTCATTAAAGGCTGGACAAGACAAATAAGTTTCAAATAAAGAAGGATGCTCCTCAGATGTAGACACCCTTTTCTCTGTGAGGATACCAGGTGATTTTGTTGCGCTACAGATAGCACAACCTGGAGGTAAGCAAAAACATTAGTAATTAACATTATAATATAAGTGGTCCTTTGTGTATCTATATTAGTATTAAGACCTGCTGAACAGGGCCAAAACCTATTAACCCATAAAGACCCAGTGCTACTTTTATTGCAGTTCCCAAATGGCATTTTTTCTATATCTAACCTTTCTTAAGTGCGTTATCACTATTTATTTATGATATTATCTTCTGTATTTTGTATTTTATCAGTATAAATCAGGTATTTTCCAATATTTAATTCACTGATCGTGTAGATGTTCATAAATGCTCCGATTAAAGTTGAGGGATATTACATCAAAAACAGACAAAACTGAAGAAAAAGTGATCTTTTCAGTAAAATATATCATAACTGAACATAAAACAAGTGTCTCCATCCAGTGTCATGGTTTTATTGATGAATCAATGTTGTAAAAGATGACGGTGTTTCAGTGCTAACTACAGAATCTCTGAACATCCAAATGGGTCATATCTGATGACCATGAAAAGATGAATAACTGTATTTTACACCAGTTATTTACAATGATCAAGAGAATTAATGGATCAACAGGTTTTAAACAGTTTATATCAGTAGATGATTTGGTTGATGGATGTTTGGGTCTTTTTGGGTTAATGAACTTTTTATAATATTAAGCCATGGCTAAGAAAAATAGACAAAAGGAGACAAAAACGCCACTCTTTCAATAGTTCAAATTACATGAGAACTATATCTGACATATCAGTTAGTCATTTAATGGTGTAAACGGTGTCTTAATTAATGGCCCTTTAAGATGACAATTACTTAATTTAATTTTGATTAACAATTTTATGAATGAACTATATTAAATGTTAAGACATATCCTTTTATTTAATGTACTCAATTGTTATATGTGTTATGTGACTGTCATGCAGTTTTAATGACATGTAGTGTTCTGTTTCCACCACAGTGTGGCGCAAGTCAAGGTTGTTGTGTCAGTGGAGTTCAGAGCTCATCTCTCAGTCTCAGTGTGTAGAAGTGGAAGCTCATCACACATAGAGCTCCAGCAGCTGCACCTCCTTCATTTCAACCAAACCACCAGTTAACTAGTTTTACATAGAATTCAATGTGCCAGTCACCTGCTGTTACAGTAGTGGTGACTGTACGACACCATCAGGTAAAGCTGCTGTGTACAGGCTTATATTGGATTATATAGGTCCAATATACTGTCGGACAAATTCAAAGTGCTGACTGGTGTCCCTCACACCGCTTCACTAATTTTATTTATTTCTTCCTTTAATCAAATTCTTTGCTTGGAATGACAACGAAAACATAGTAACACAAGGAACAAAAGAAAGCTCAAATAACAAAAAAAGTAAAATAAAAAGTAATATATATACTTATACTTTAAATGTATGCCTATATAATAAGCATAAATGTTATGGCATTTTCAAAACATTCAGTGATAAACTTTTTTTTTTTTTAAATGAAACTTTACTGCTTCATTAATAGTTAACGATGGAAAATCTAATCAAAATTAGTGGCGTGTAGCCTGTTTACACATGAATGCTGACCTGTTTTTCAACCATCAACTCACTCATTTGCACCTATAGGCAGTTTAGTGGAACCTGTTAACCTGTTGAGGCTCTCTCTGGGTACTCTGGTTTCTTCCTGCTCCACAAGTGAGACCCTCACATTATCACTGTTGTTTATGTTTATATTTTTGTTGTTTCTCTGACTCACTAATAGCTGTCTGTTGGAATAAACCTGGCAATGACCATAATATTCTCCACCCCATCTGCTATCTATCTGCATGCTGCCTTTGTAAAAGTCTGCCTCACTATGTCAAACACCAGGAACTTCCAGGCAGGCAGGAAAACAGACCAGCTTGGTGCTTTATTATTTTGTGTTCTTGGATTTTTTTTTGCCTCCCAAGTGCAAAATGCAAAATAAGCTCCTCTTGACGCTGCTGCTCAGGTTAGCGATGCCTCCGACACTTTGACTGGCTTTAAGAAATATAAATAAACCACAGTGATTATGGGTTCAACAACATCTTGAGAAATTTCCCTAAAGGAAGTGAGGAGATAGGTGTGGTTATGTGAAAACACTGTCACCTCACTTTGCTGAAACTGCAGCTGCATAAGTAATCAGTATTGGTGAGGAGAGAAAACAGAATAAGATGCACAGATGCAACAGCATACTGGTTGATTTTGAGTATTCCAGCTATAATATGTGGGTTTCATGAACCTGATTAAAGCTTATCCAGTTTTCTAAAATCATCATATGACATTCGAACATAAAAACAGGCTATGTCCAATACCCGATCATAAATACAAGAATATTTAAATAGGATACTCATGCTGCTTCGCTACGAAATCATAATGTGTTTTTTTTTTTGTGTTATTTGATTTATTTAATTTAATTATATGGAAGCAGATCATGCATTGTGAGATGAAGCTGAAATATAATCTGACAAAAGCTTGGAAGATTCCTGTTAAATCTTAGTGGATGCTCAATATTCACCTTCCATTCATCCAGTGCTCCATCCTTTCATCCACTCTCTGCTTCAATACATACACCGTTGCCCATAAAGTTGGAATCATTTTTGTCTCCAGACACATTCCTCTTTTTATTCCTATTTATACATAGAAGTGTCAAAAGTATTCTCATTCATTACTCAGGTAGAAGTACAGATACTAGGGTTTAAACAGACTTCTGTAGAAGTTAAAGTATCAACTTAAGCTTTTTATTCCAGTAAATGTAAAAGTACTGATTTCAAAACTACTTAAAATATAAAAGTAAATGTAAGGGAAAAAATACCATTAGGACAAAAGCTTAGGCAGTGCCTCAGGGGCCTATAGTGCACTACCCCACCTCCCCAAAAAACATGTTTCTAAAGGCCATGATGACTATAATGTTATATTAAAATGTTAATGTTGAAACATTTGGGATGCACTAGTCTGCCTGTTTTATATATTCCCATTGAAAATGAACACATTTTAGTCAAATTTAAATGTATTAAAGAACCATATATGTGTCCTACTGAGCATTAACATGTGTTTCATGGAGCTGAAGATATGATGACTAGTTGAATATAAGTATTGGAATGGTGCAAAAAGTCACATGTGATGAATCACGTACAAACCAATAGGACAGGGGTGGCCAACCCTGGTCCTGCAGAGCCACTATCCTGCATGTTTTAGATGTTTCCCTCTTCCAGCACACCTGACGGTTGTTATCAGGCTTCTGCTGCGCTTGATGATAGGCTTATCATTTGAATAGATTAGTTAGAAGCTCCATGATCCATTCATCCTTCTGCATAATCAGGCAATAATAATCATATCAATTCGTATCACATGTAAAGTTCAAAATATACTTTTCCAAATATACTTCTTTTAAAGTATATCAAATGTTCTACTTTCAGCTACATTACAGTGTGTTATCACATTAGCTAAATGTTAATAAAGTCACTATGAAAGTTAGATGTTATTACTTTATCCTCATGTACTGTTGTTAAAACTATAATGAACTGATCTAGTAAATAGTTTTATCAGTACCACAGAGCTCTGTTGCTGTCACAGCAGTGACATTACTCTGAACACAAACACTACACCCAGTACTGCAGACACCATCCTGCTGCCAGAAACACTCACTGTTTCTGGTGTTCATTCAGGTTCTTATTCTGCTGCTGTCATACACTGTCACACCTCCTATCATGCATTAAAATGTACCTGCAGATATTGACATGATTTAGGTCTTTGTGGTTGTTCATTAATGAACTGGTGCTTAATACTAATACTACTACTACTACTACTAATAATAATAATAATAAAAACAAAAACAGTCTTGGTAAGTCAGTGAACTCAACTTAAAAGTAACTTCGCTGAGAGGAAAATGACAAGAGTGAATAAATATGTAAATATGTCCATTATGTCATGTTTTTTTATTACTTACATTTTAATTGATATTTTCAACTTTTATGAACAACAATAACAACAACACTGTTTGGGAGTCACATTATTAATAATCCATCCATTCTTCACATCTTCAGTTATTCCTTTTTTGCTTTGTTTTTGTCGCTGTTTCGGGTTCTGAATGAAGTCCATTTTCCCCATTTTTCTTCAAACTTTGGGTTTTGTAATCTCAGATGGTGAGTCAACTTTTCCATTATGCAGATGTCTACTACAATCTCCATCCACTGTTCCTGGTTAGGAGGCTCTACCTTGCCCCATTTCCTTGTAATTGCTTTATTTCCAGCCATCAGTAATATTTTAACCAAATATCTATCAGATGCTTGTACATTTTCCTTAATGTAATTAAAAAGATAAGTATCAAGTAATGTGATCTTATATCCCAATAGCTTTCATGCTTGTATGTATGTTTTCCCAAAAATTATGTCATGTTTAACCCATAAAGACCCAGTACTACTTTTGTGGCAGTTCCCAAATGATTTTTCCCTCTATATTTAACTTATCTTAAGTGTTTTATCAACATTTATTGTCATATTATCCTTTTTATTATTATTTTTTTCAGTGTAAATCGTGTATTTTCTTATATTTAATTCACTAATCATATAGATGTTCATAAATGCTCAGAATAAATTCACAGGTTATTACATCAGAAACAGAGAAAACTGAAGAAAGAGTGACTTTTTCAGTAAAATGCATTGTTAACTGTGTCCATCCACTGTCATTGATCCAATTCCATGGGTTTTACTGGTGAATCAATGTTGTAGAAGATGACGGTGTTTCCATGGTAACTACAGAGCCTCTGAACATCCAAATGGGTCATATCTGATGACCATAAAATATGAATAACTGTATTTTCCACCAATTATTTACACGTATTGATAGGATTAGTGGATCAACAGGGATTAACCCATGAAGACCCAGTGCTACTTTTATGATACTCCCCAAATGAATTTTTTCTCTATATTTAACCTTTCTGAAGTGATTTATCACCATTAATTGTAATATTGTCTTCTGTGTTTTGCATTTTTTTTAAGAGAAAACCTGGTATTTTCCTGTATCTAATTCACTGATCATGTAGATGTACATAAAACTCAGATTAAAAGTGAGGGTTGTTAAATCAAAAACAGAGAAAACTGAAGAAAAAGTTACTTTTAAAGTAAAATCTATCATTTACTGAACATAAATCCAGTGTCCACCCACTGTCATTGATCCAACTCCATGGGTTTTACTGGTGAATCAATTTGTAGAAGATGACAGTGTTTCCACGTCCACTACAGAGCCTCTGAACGTCCAAATGGGTCATATCTGATGACAATGAAAAGATGACAAACTGTATTTTACACCAATTATGTACGTGTATTGATAGAATTAGTGAATCAACGGGTATTAAACAGGTTATATCAGTAGATGGTTTGTGTCACCAGTGATTGTTTGGGTCTTTATGGTTAAAGTGAACATAGTGAGTTGAATTAAATTATGTAAGGCTGTGTTGGTCTTTATTGCCACAAAGAAATCCACGAGCACTTGACATCTGTAAAGTGTACATTTAAGGAGGTGAACAGAGATTGAGGATAAAAGGGTTGGCAGTGCCCTCTAGTGGACTGTTTATGAAACCTCACCAGAGGACAAACAACGAGGTTCTTCATATAAATATGAGTTTCTGACGCTACATCAGTGACATGAATAAGGGGTTAATGGGTAGACAGTGTTATATAGAGGGTAAATTGTAAAAAAAAAAAAAAAAAACGAAGCATTTTTAAAATTTATTTATTTATTTATTTATTTACTTCTTTTTATTTTTGGCTGTAAATTAATCTTGAATTCACATGTACAATCCACTACATAAAAAGCAACTATTCTCTTATCTAGTCATGCTTTTGAACCTGTATTCTCCTTAGTACAGTACTCTACAGCACTTTACGGTACTCCTTATTTAGTACATAGGGTACATGGGGGGGGGGGCTGAAAAGGAGTAGGGTTTCATAACGGAGCTGAGATTTGACAGACGACGGTGGCAAGATTCACTTCGTCTCTGAAGAAATAATATAATAGACTTTATCAACTCATCAGTACAGAGAAGCCTCTGCTAAATACTGGTGAGTACACTGACAGTACTTACTGTGTGCAGTTTAGAACATGCATTTAAACATGCATTTACTCAAATAGGGAAACCTGTCATTTTATAGTTGTTAACTGTTAATGAGTGAAACTGTTTGTCATTTAGCATTATTATTTAGTATTTTAGTTTAATATTTTTGGTAATATTTTCTGATGAATATAATATAATCTACAGATGTAAACAACGGCAGTTTTGCTTAGTCATACTTTGCTTTCACTTTTGTTCACAGTGTGTAGATATGGCTGCTGCCAGTTGCCTGCTGTCTGAAGATCAGTTTCTGTGTTCAATCTGTCTGGATGTGTTTACTGATCCAGTCAGTACACCATGTGGACACAACTTCTGCAAAACCTGCATCACTCAACACTGGGATGTTAATGTCCCATATAAGTGTCCATTATGTAAAAGGCTTTACACCACGAAGCCTGAGCTGCAGGTCAACACGTTCATTGTCGAAATGGCTGCTCAGTACAGGCAGTCGACTCAACAAGGAGCCAGAAGCAGCTCCAAGCAACAAGCTGTCACACCAGGAGAAATTCCCTGTGACATCTGCGCTGAAACCAGACTGAAGGCTGTGAAGTCCTGCCTCATGTGTCTGGCCTCGTACTGTGAAACTCACCTGGAGCCTCATCTGACAGTGCCAGGCCTGAGAAGACATCAGCTGATCAACCCTGTGGAGAACCTGGAAACCAGAATGTGTACGAAGCACGATAAACCACTGGAGCTGTTCTGCAGGGATGATGAGATATGTGTCTGCACGCTCTGCACATATTCAGACCACAAGAAACATGAAGTGGTTCTTCTGAAAGATGAATATGAAGTAAAGAAGTTTAACCTGGGAAAGACAGAGACTAAAATTCAGCAGATGATCCAGGACAGACAGCTGAAGATTGAGGAGTTCAGACATTCGGTGGAGCTCAGTAATGAAGAAGCAGACAGAGAGATTGAAGATGGTGTTCAGATCTTCACCATTCTGAAGGAGTCTGTTGAGAAAGGCATGAACAACCTTGTCCAAACAATACAAGGGAAGCAGAGAATTACAGAGACACAAGCCGAAGGCCTCATCAAAGAGCTGGAAGAGGAAATCTCAGAGTTGATGACAAGAAGTACTGAGCTGCAGCAGCTCTCAGGTTCAAAAGACCAACTCCACCTCATCCAAAACTTTTCATCCCTGAACTCTGCTCCATCCACCAAAGACTGGACAGAGGTCAGACTCCAACCACCGACATATGAGGGAACTGTAGTGAGAGCCTTGGCTCAGCTGGAGGAAACTTTCAACAAAGAGACAAAAAGTAATTTTGAGGCTGAGATGAAGAGGGTTGAAACATGCAAAGTGGAGGTCACACTCGATCCTGCTTCTGCACATCGTGAGCTCATCCTGTCTGCTGATGGTACTGAAGTCAAACACAGTGATGAAAAGACCAAACTCCCAGACAGTCCAAAAAGGTTTGATGGTCTTTTTGTCTTAGGAAAGAACAGTTTCTCCTCAGGAAGGGTTTACTACGAGGCTCAGGTTAAAGGAAAAACTGATTGGACTTTAGGAGTAGCCAGAGCGTCAATCAGCAGGAAGGGGGAGACCTCACTGAATCCCCAAAATGGTTTCTGGACGATAAGCTTGAAGAATAAAATTCAGTACTTTGCTTTTACCGACTATGAAGTCCCACTCTTTCCAAAGTGCAGGCCTGAGAAAGTCGGGGTGTTTGTGGATTACGAGGAAGGTTTGGTCTCTTTTTACAATGTCAATGCTGCAACTCTTATTTACTCCTTTACCGACTGCTCCTTCAGTGAGATACTCCACCCATTCTGCAGTCCTGGTCGTAACCTGGGTGGAAACTCTGCTCCTCTTATCATGTTTTCGAAAACACCTCCATCAATGTACGCCAAGTTAAAGAAAATCCATAGCGAATTATTTAAGTTAAATTAACATGTGTGCAGTAGATAATTTACTGTTGTTGAAAAGGTTAATTAATTGTTCAACTGTCTTCCAACACAGATTTAACCACAGTGATTCATATAACCTGAATCTCCTTTAAGTGCAGTCTGCAGGTGTGTGTATGTAAATTAATGTACAGGGGTCTCATCCTTCTTTCTTTCAACTTATTTAATGTTGATTTTCTTCTGCCTGCTGCTTCTGCTGAATGAAGTCTCAAATGCAACACATTTAAAATTATGGTGTAAACCATGTGTAAATGAAACACAACTCATAAAAAGTCAAGTTGAAATATTTTTGGATTAAAGCGCCAAGAATACAAATTTCAATATGGTTAAAATATGCATATACCCCCCCCAAAAAAAAAAAAAAAAAAAATCCCAAATAAATGTTTCTGTTTCGGTTGTTCATTCAGATTCTTATTTTAAAGCTGTCACATATGATGGAAATGTCCTGTCTTGAATATGTGCCTGTAGATACTTTATTGATTGGTTATGGATTCTCATGACTGTCCACTTATGTAAGAGATGGCAGATGTTTTTGATGTTTATTTGTTTTATTTTTACCTGCTTTAAGGCTTTTGTTCGATCACTACTGTACTGCACTACTGTACAAAACAAATAAATTATGTGGTTTTAAGTTGACTATGATTGAACTTGATTTGTGTTCTTATCATTGATGCCATTGCCAACACAAATGGCAATAATGATAACATAATTGAAAGAAACAAATCAATAATGCATTGTGATTAGCTATGAACTACTCTGTGTGGACTGATGATTTGACTGTATATATGTTTATTAATGTTTGAGCTGGTGGACATTATATAAATAAGAAGGGATAAGCCATTCTCAAATGGGATTTGTAAGAAACTGCAACCAAACAATTAACTGTGTGTGGGGAATACATGTATTGTTTGAACTCTGCTAAAGGTAATAAAGGTATACAGTTTTATGTATCCTTTAAAAGCAAGATTTTATTTTTTTTTTATCAATGCTGTCCATATTTGGCAAGATACTCTCCACAATTATAGCAATGTGAAAATAAATGCAAAAAAAGTTAAGTGCATTTACATTTTTCTCAGGATTTTTCAAGGATTTGTGTATGAGTTTAAAAGTCATAATTTTCTGAGATTTATTAGTGCTTAGGAGTTAAATAGCAGAGGTCAGACCTTAGATTTAAATAAAAATAAAATATGTGTAGTGTTCATAATTGTATTAGTTTGGATTTCCAATTTTTCCAATAATAAATGCTGTGGATAGAGGCTATAGTATGCACAAACCTTACCCGTTTCTCACACTGCCATCAAAACAAATAAAATGTTCTTTTCTGCACTCTTACTATCCAACTACATTATTTTAGTATTGGGTATATGTACTGATAAAAGAAATTACAGATTATTCCATGTAATTATCCACTGAAATTGCGAGAATCTCCAATATTATGTCGTAAAATGATAATTCAATCATATAATAATAAAGACTGATTGAGTGTCGTAATCGTCTACGTCATATGAAAGCGACGTGCAAGCGCATCTTTTCAGGAGTGGTACTGCGCCTGCGCAATGTGAGGAGTCCTTGGCTGGTCGGCCTACTGTAGGTGACTGATCCTGTGAGGGGACACAGACAAAATGCAGAGCTGGACTCAGTTATACCGCTCTCTGGCCACGGTAAGGACTCGTTTAACTTAACCACAAGCCGGTATGAAAGGTCTTGAAACTGTTTAAACACATCCCATTCTCTGCCGGTTCTGTGCGGACTGTTGTTTTTACTCCAGCGTCCCGGCCGGGCCTGGTTAGCGGCTCAGCTAACTGGTCTGGATGGGTGTTCACTGCGAGACTTCAGTGGCAAAACTACCATTTACAACAGAAGTAGACGCACAAAACGTTTCCTGATGCCGGACATGAATGACATATTGTTGTTATACTTACTAAGTTCCCCTTGTTAGTTCGGCTTAAGAGCTTTAAGTAAGAACACCGCTTTAACGAACATTTTTTTTGAACAATTTCCTTGAATACGAAATGCAAAGGTAATTTAGCTAGCATTAACCTGGCCACTCCGGCTAAAACAAATAGTCAGAAGAAGCAATTATTTACAGAAATAAAAAGAAATTCGTGTTAAAGTCAATCATTTTTTTAAGGTAATGTGACATGTGTTCATCGTGACGTCTACGTTCAAGGCTGCTAGCTAAGCTAACTCAGTTAGCAGTGCTTACCCAACTCTTACTTTGCTACATTAGTTAACTGTCGGGTTTTACTGAGAAAAAACAAACAAACAAACAAAAAAACCAACCACCACCACAATGGTAATTCCCAACTTTCTGGTTTAAGTCTTAATTCCCTTTAATTTGGCAGTTCGTTACAAAACATTTAGTTTGTTTACTGTTGAGCACCATATGAAGCAGCTCTGTCAGATGACAGCTGCAAGAAAACATGTTTGATATCTACAGTGATTTTTGAGCAAGGCACTTATCCCCCCCCCAAGCAACAGGAGGGTTTGAGGTTGTACATAACTAAATTAGTGTCTAATTTGGAAATCTGATTTGATTTAACAAAAGGGATTCTGGAGTTAATTTAACCTCTGTTGTGATACTGCTCTACATTTATTTATAATTGGTTGGAGTTTGTGGTTGTTCATCTACTCCACAAGTAATCATCTTAAATCATTTTAGGCGACTTTTAAATCCATAGTGATAATATAATATGAAATCACCCAAAAATTGATGAGCCTAACAACATTATATATGAACCTTTGAAACTTTGTTAGGACATAGCCTGATGGAAGATGAGCTGAAATAGTTAACATATTTTTCACTGTCTGTGAAAGGGACACTTCACAATACAGGGTGTTACTTTGCTGGGTTTTTTAAAGGAAGTTTTTTTTTTTTTTTAGGTTTTACAGTTGAAAAGCTGTACATGGAATTTGTAGAACCAAAAGTTTCCTCATTAAGTACTGTCAATGCAACCACATACTTACAAACAATAAAAAGTTACTTGTGAAACTGGTTCACCTACTTGATCTGTTATTATTTACATGGTTCATAAGTTGTGAATATGTAGGTATATGATCTAAATGGAGTTAAATTTGTAACCATTTTCTTAACAGAATATTTATTTTTGTGTTTTTTGGCAGAATTGTTCAACTTTGGCTGATTGTTCCTCATATGTGAGGATTTCATGTTTTT
>JAPQRP010000025.1:20222757-20233898 GCA_037367295.1 Apogon hyalosoma
GGTCTCATGGCAAATTGATTTTCTTTTTTTTTTTTTTTTTTGATTTTTGGATTGTCAAATGAATAAAGCAAGCAATATGGACAGATCAGTTTTGTCTGTTTATAATATATTATATTTTTCTAACATTTTATTGACAGCCCGACAGTCACCTTAATAACTAAGAGTCACTGTGATCAAGCTAATTTACAATTTTGTCTATGAAATTAATTGCTTGAAAGTATTTTATGTTGCTGCACAACTGGAACATAAGATATGAAAAAAAAAAACACAGTAGCTGAATATCTGAGCGGGTCTTTCATTTGATTTACAACTGTACTTCATGCCAAATCCCTCCTGAAGTAAATATCAGCAACATGTTATCTCTGTGGCTGCCTCCTTCATGTTAGTCTGATAGTGTTCAGACCTTTGCCATGTTGGAAAATGACCTGGTTGCTTTTTCAGACATATGGTTTACCTATTTTATTGTCATCAGATTAAAGTAGTGGGTAGTAGATAGTTACTCTAGTTATGTGTGTGTGTGTATGTATATATATATATATATATATATGCAGCTTTATTGTTTTTTGACTCGTTATCCAGATGACCTTTAATGTAAGTGCTTTTGTTGTTTCTTTTGCTTAACAGCGGAGCCACCACCTCCCCTGCAAGCTGCACGGTGCTGCAGCTCTGTCGGTCAGAACCTATGCTGACAAAGCAGCAAGTAAGACAACTACAAATCTTATCATCTGTCAAGTTCTGCTCTGAACTTTAGATTTCTACTGTTATAAACCTGCTGTGTTGCGTCTCTCTAGTTGATGCTGATGTCACAGTGGTGGGCTCCGGTCCAGGCGGTTATGTTGCTGCCATCAAAGCTGCACAGCTCGGCTTCAAGGTAAGATGCCTTCACAGTCTGTGGTAGATTTTAATACTCTCCTCATTTTTGGGGGAACAACATTAACACTTTCTGTTATTTCTCTGACAGACAGTTTGTGTTGAGAAAAATGCCACACTGGGTGGAACCTGTCTGAATGTCGGCTGTATCCCTTCAAAGGTAATGAACTCAGTGATTAAACACTTTGTGTTTTATCTTATGGATTTAATGATGATGGTCAGATACTGTGGTGTCTTATAGTTTGTTATTTGACCACATGGATGCTGGTCTTGGTGCATTAAGAGGCCAGATAACAACCTTTTTCCTTATTTGATGTAATTAGTTCTACAATTTGAATTTAAAAAAATAAGAAAGTCAATTGTATCAAGCTTTGCAAACACTTTTACAGCTGAAGTGATTGTTTGGTTAAGGAAAAAAACAAGCATAAAAAAATTATCCTCTGTCCAAAGAGGTTTTATTTCTAACTCACAACTCCACTTGTTAGATGTTTACATAAACAGTTACATATGAACTCATCTCCTCAAAAGAGTACAATTAAATACATATATACTGTAGTTGGTTAAACGGCTACATGTATGTATACTTGATCTGTCCCAATTCAGTGTCAACAGGTGGACCATTAAAATGTTTCAGTAAAGGCCATACAAAAAGTATGTGATATTAATGAATTAAAGATGCTCTTCTGAAGGACTTAATTGATATTTTGGTTTTTATAGGCGCTGCTTAACAACTCTTACCTGTACCATCAGGCTCATGGAAAGGACTTTGAAAACAGAGGCATTGAAAGTAAGTCTTACATAGCATTGAACATAGCATTTTAGGAAGAAAAAAAACAATTACTCATTCCCTTCTCAGGCGTTATATTATCTGTCTGCCTCTGAGTCACTTAACTTTGCCGAGTTCTTCAAAATTGTGGCATCAATCATGAGCTCATTAACACATGTTCTTCTTTCCTTTAGTTACAGGTATCTCATTGAATCTGGAGAAAATGATGGCTCAGAAGAGCGGGGCAGTGAAGGCTTTGACTGGAGGAATCGCACATCTATTCAAGCAGAACAAAGTGAGATTTTTTTTTCTGTTAAACAGTTCATACATAGGAGAACTGAACTCCTTCTAGCAGAGTTAAAGTAGTGACATTATCACCTACAGGTGACTCATGTTAATGGTTTTGGGAGGGTGACCGGGAAGAACCAGGTGACGGCCACAACAGCAGATGGAAGTGAACAGGTCATCAACACCAAGAACATCCTCATCGCTACTGGCTCTGAGGTCACGCCTTTCCCAGGGATTCAGGTACAGATTAGACCACCTCCTCATTTCTGAAATGAGTTTTCAAACCCAAACTATGTTCATGTGACAGAAATGGCTTCCGTTCAAGGTAAGAGGTTTTTGATTTGTCTCGGCTTGTTGACGTCTCTCTCTGGTTCAGAATGACCCCTTTCTTTGTCACATGTACTCTTGTCTGAGTTTGCAAGTGTGATTTGGAAAACATGGAATCAAACCATAGACTAATAAAAACCACCATATCATAACTCTGGTTCCTAGTGAATGAAATCCTGGCAGAAACGGTCTGATACGAATGTTTACTTGTAAAACCAGATACATTTAACTTCTTTCTCATCGTGACTAGTGTGATATTACTTAGGATGAAATATAACAGTCTTGACTGTTTCTTTTTGTTGCAGATTGATGAGGATTCCATCGTGTCATCAACAGGAGCTCTCTCTCTGAAGAAAGTCCCAGAAGAGCTCATCGTCATTGGCGCTGGAGTCATTGGTGTGGAGCTGGTCAGCACCATTTTAGTCTAACTCACTTTTTAAAATTTTTTTATTTTATTTATTTTTTTATTTTCTTTGGTGGATGAAGAATGAGGAATATTAACACTACTTATCCTAAAGGACCTAACTTTCTCAGACCTCTTTTAATTATAAATCTGTAAACATGAACATATTTTACAGTTTTTGACTTTATTTGCTGACTGTTAACACCTGCTGACCCACATCAGAGTAGATCTGGTTCACCTGAGTCCCATAAGTCTTTTGTCCTCCTCTTGTGCAGGGGTCAGTATGGCAGCGTCTGGGCTCTAAGGTTACAGCTGTGGAGTTTCTTGGTCATGTTGGAGGTATGGGCATTGACATGGAGATCTCCAAGAACTTCCAACGCATCCTGCAGAAACAGGGCCTCAAGTTCAAACTCAGCACCAAAGTCATGGGGGCCACCAAGAGACCTGATGGCAAGATTGATGTGGCGTGAGTCAAACTGTCCAAGATTCCTCTGATCATTTATGAAAATTATGCTGGATTTAGAAATGTGACCATGTTGTGTATTTGTTCCAGTGTGGAGGCAGCAGCTGGAGGGAAGAACGAGACTCTGACGTGTGATGTGCTGCTGGTCTGTATCGGCAGACGACCTTTCACCCAGAACCTGGGCCTGGAGTCGGTGGGCATCGAGCTGGACAACAGGGGTCGCATCCCCATTAACAACCGCTTCCAGACCAAAGTACCCAGGTACCTGCGTGCACTGTGTAATTAATAGACATGGAGTCAGACACTAAACTGTGATACTGGATGTAAACTTCAATCTTATTATTTCATATAATAATACTGCAGCCTCCTCTGATGGTTACACCACACAGACATCTGGTTTCTTCAATTTAGTAGTGACTAAAAAAAAAAACAGTGAAGATATTTACATTATTACTGGTTTATCCATAGCTATAGTGGAATAGATGGCAAGTCTTCCTAAAAATATATAGTGGAAGTTATTACAAAGTCTGTCGTATTACTATGGAACAATGACGCACTTAGGCCTTCATAAACAAGCCCCACAGTTCTCATGTCTTCCATTAATAGGATGATTATGAGATGTTCTGTCAATGGTTTTAACAAAACTTAAATTAACATTTTGTTTGATGCAAATTCATTGATTTAATTTTGATTGGTTTACAAAAATTAAAATCAAAACCAACAAATTCAGATACTTAGGTTTGTTTTGTAGCTGCTGTACAGGGTAAGCAGTCTTACCCAGTAAGACAGTGGCGCTATGGTAACATGTTATGGAAGCATATTTCCTGTCTTCCAGTCTATGTAACTTTTTCAAAAAATCTAAGATTATACTTGTGGGTGTGTGTGTGTGTGTGTGTGTATGTATGTATATACACACACACACACACACAAATAAAAACTGCTTTTCATGTATAGTGTATTGTATAGATTTTTCTCTTGGTAATAGTAGTTTATATATTTAATATTGCTCCTTTTCGTTTCCATGCCATTTTTAAATACCACTTTGTTTTGGTTTTAATTTCTTTGTCAATTTATTCTGTTTAAATTTTTATACCTGTACTTCAATACTTATCTTAAATTCTCTTGCCGTCCAGTGTGGACAGTAAAGAAAGATTTCCATTGTACAGGGAAACCTTTTTGACTGTACACATGACTATAAAACACTTTGAATCCTCTTAGTAATATTTTTCAAATGATTTGTTTTTGACAGAATCCCCTTACATTTTTTTTTACTTTAGACACAAAAAAAAAATCAAAACTGAAATTCATTTAGAAATTGTTTGGTAGAATAGGTATACCCAGACATATTGAGCAGCTGAATATAAATATTTTATTGTATGTACCATTGACCCTTATGCATTTATAAATATTTACCTCTGTTTGTTTTTATGTAATTTTTATGAAGGGATCCTTCCCCTGATCTCCCACAGAATTCAAATTTTTTGGACGTTTTTCTCTTCTAAATTGGAGATGCAGGATATAAATATCATATTGCACAAATGAGAACTTTTCAAGGCATATTTATCATCTGTAAAAATAATACTTGTGATATCCCTGCTGCTAGCTTCTCCCCGTGCCTCTGCACATCATATAAATCTGATGAATTCAACTTTTCATTGAACATCTTCTTTACTTGTTTTCCTGTTTCTGGCCTTCTCTCTAATTTCTCATGTCTTCCACAGTATTTATGCAATTGGTGACGTGGTCGCTGGACCGATGTTGGCCCACAAAGCTGAAGACGAGGGCATCATCTGTGTGGAGGGCATGGCTGGTGGCGCCGTGCATATTGATTATAACTGTGTTCCCTCCGTCATCTACACACATCCAGAGGTGGCCTGGGTGGGCAAGACAGAGGAGCAGCTCAAAGAGGAGGTGAGACACAGGGGCTGATGGGAAATTGAGTTTTGTGTGTAGTATTAGTCTAAGATCAGCATAGAATAAATAATACATATATAAATCAGGAGGGCTTAATTAACACTAGAGATGAACTTATGCTGTAGTATTTTTCAGTCTGACTCAACTCTTCCTCCTCTTCATCAGGGTGTCCCATACAGAGTCGGAAAGTTCCCCTTCGCAGCCAATAGCCGAGCTAAAACCAACGCTGACACTGATGGCATGGTGAAAATCCTCAGCCACAAGGAGACAGACAGAATGCTGGGAGCGCACATCCTCGGATCTGTAAGAGCTGCTGCATCCCAAACACCAACACACTACACTCAACCAGCCTAAATAAATATATGCATTAATATTGTTAAACAGACTTTTATCCTAAGCATCTATTAACTACTTTATATGAGTACTCCTGAAGTCAAATATTTAGTTCCACATTTCAGAGGTAAGTTTCATCTACAGTTATTTAAAAACTATAGTAACTCTACACTGTACCTTGTAGATTATTAGTATGTAAAGCCTTTATAGTAGCACTAGAACTAGTGGCTTTTGCTCAAGTTCATGTATTTTGAGATACTGATAGAAATAGAAATTTTGATTGCATGGCTTTTCATTGTGGTATTGTTATTTTTATGTCAGACCTGCTTTAACGGGCCATTGGGTAACACAGAATTGTCAGGCTCAGGGGTGGATATAATGTTCACTGCTAACATGCTTGTGTAGCTGTTGCAGTGACATTATTATTTGTGTGTTTCTTTTAGGGAGCAGGAGAGATGATCAATGAAGCTGCTTTGGCAATGGAGTATGGAGCTTCCTGTGAGGACGTTGCCAGAGTTTGCCACGCACATCCTGTACGTACTTCTGTAACACACACAACCACTCCACACCAGGCACATCTTCCTGGTAACATTCCAAAACCCCTCTGCCAATACTGACTCGTCATACTTGTTTTGTCTGATGAAAACTGTAGCTAGAATCTGAAACTAATTCACAAGTATTTTAAAGTGTCATACCACTGAAGACCACTAGATGGTGGCTATAAAGCAGCTTTGCTCTAATAGAAGTTAATGAATTTTTTTTTTCCTGACTCATTGTCTTTATTTGGATCCTCTAATACATGTACTGTTGGTTCTTTTATAAATTATTTCTTCATTCATAAATTATTATTAAGCCTGGGTGGGCTTTAATTGACAGCTTATTTTCCCCCAAGATGAACTTCCAGAGCTTCTAATCAATGAATAAAACATATTATTCCTTGACGAACAGCTCTACTGTAGATGTGGTTAAAGGTTACACTTAGAAGACTGTCAATAGTTTCGGTTACCCAGCTGTGTTATGAGGGTTAGTATTTGGTGAGTTTCACCTGTAACCCCTCACTCTTCTGCAGTTTTGTTCACATGTGGGCACTTCTGGCTCCATCTTTCCAAGATGGACAGAGTATATTTTTGTTTTATTATACGGGTATGGTTATGAATTGACATAGTTTATTTTTGATAAGTAAATTACTGCTAAGAAATGACAGTTTAATTTTGTTAATTATTGTAATGAAATGGATAGTGTACTTTTGTTTCTGAAATGTGCATTATTGTCATGAAAAGGACTGAGCTTATTTTTGTTTTTTAATATGTGTATTTTTGTTATAAAATGGACAGTTTATTTTGTTTCGATATGTGCACTATTACGCTATGAAAAGGACAGAGTTTAATTTAATGTGAAATGCTGCTGCAAAATGGATGTGTTTTGTGCATAGTCAGAATTTAGTCTGAAATGTGAGGATTTTTGAGTTACTTAATGAATCTGACCAAGGAATTTAGGGTAGGTGAAGGATGGAGTAAGGGGGCAAGAGATTATAAGTTGAACATCACCCTGCTCTTTTTCGAACGTTTATATCATTCTTTTGTTTTATTTTAATGCAGTATTCAAATTAAATAAATAAACAAACAAACAAACAAGATGACAGCCAAACACAAGCTCAAGGATTTACAACAGTAGTCTAAAAACCAATGGTTGACATCAAGGTGGCTTTGTGAACTTTTTTACTCAGTGGTTTTGACTTTTCTGAGGCTCACGGAGTCCAGCCGTTGTGGATCCTATATCTCTAAAACTGTGTCCCTTATGGTCACATATTGTCTTATACCTGTGTGTAAACCTCAATTACAAACTGAAGATGAGTCTCATAAACTATGCTGTGCTTGTTAAGTCACATAGAAGTAAACGTAAACTGACTTCTTCCATCTTCATCATCTTCCACAGACGGTGTCGGAGGCTTTCAGAGAAGCCAACCTGGCTGCATCCTTCGGCAAAGCCATCAACTTCTGATCCTTCAGCCGCTGTCGCACCTTCAGTGTACATAAGACGAGAAACGGGAAACTGTGTCTGCGTCAAAACCCTCTGTGTACAACAGCACTGTATCACAGTTAGTTGTAATGTTATTTAAATGTTCTCTATAAAATAATAAAGGGGGTTTGGGCAGTAAATACTGACTGCAGTCAGTGTTTTTGTTTAAAACTACCAGAGTTTATGTATTTCTTTTCAGTACATAGACCTATAAAAGTTATTGTTTGGGATGGATGGATGGATGGATGGGATTTTATAGTGTGAATGAATGCAGTATCTGACCTCAGCAGGTTGGTTTTCATTTATGATCTATACAGAAAACAACCTGCTCCAACATTTAAAGGTTAAGTTGCTCGTCATGAATCAAACCTCATTAAGCGTCTGGCCTCCCTCCCTATTGTACATCACTGCAAGTTTTTAGAAAAAGAAAGAATACATTTGAAAGGGAATAAAAAACATTTAAGGCTATATCGAACCAGATAGTGGACTTTGAGTTGAGCTTATTTAGTGACAGTCATTTGTAAATTTAGCTATAAGCCTGAAAACGTTATGATCCTCATTTTACGAATATTTCCCTCCCTGACATAACACTATAGTGGACTGGAAAAAGGCTGAAACGCATTCAGATTTTGAAGAGCTGCTTATAATTTCTGGTTTGGGTTTTGTTTGTCATTACTCCACTGTCAGCTGCTCTGGCTATTCTTGCTTTTCCAACCAATAAACACAATTTCATTTGAATAAGATTTGTGTGGAGTTTAACAGTTACTTACATCTTATGACCGATTCAAAGTCTGTGATGAAAAGTTGGTTAAATGTTCATAAGCTCATATGATATCATCTTGGCAGACTTCTGAAGAAGAGTAAATCTACCTCAAATCACCAGACTTCAGAAAATGTTCTCAATTGGCCATCACTGATGTGCTTTATATACTCAGAAAAAAATGTTAATAGTCCTAGTAAACATGATGTAAAATTTCAACTTTATCTTGTTTGACATGAAATAATGAGTGGTACACAAAAAATTCTCAAGCGCAATAAGACTCTTAAACTGCTCATGATAGATCTACCACATTTTCAGCTGTTCTGAAGTACATGATGCCTTTAACTGCTTGGACAGGATCACTAGTCACATATATGCCAAATTATAGTGTGCTAAAAACTAAACCATGTTCCTTTACCTTCATAGCTATATTAATGTGGTGTATCCATGTTGAAGCAGATGAGATATTTCAGATGTTGGATGGGATCTGACATGCACTTGTGTTAACCAAGTGTTATTGATAGAAATAAGGTATTAAATATAAAATATCACTTGACACCTGTATTTCAAATACATATTTCTCATGTATGACAAAGTCCACTGTAAGAACAATTCTGTCACTGTAAAGACCTTGTCTGGGTTAACCTTTTAAACCATGAGCTGAAAATGGTCCACCTGGACTTTTTTTCTTATTCTAACTAAAAGGTTAGAAAATATGCTGAGTCCATTTGCAAATTTTTCCAGAGCACCCCCCCCCACACACACACACACATCTTTCAAAATCTAGCAGTCATTTACACTTTACTGCATGTTATAATTCTGCTTAAACGGCTTCTTCTCTATCTTCTAGTACAGGCTTGAGTAAAATTACCGTAATGACCCAATAAAACCTATAAAGTGTAATGTCTCAGGTTTCAGAAACTGCTGAAATTTTTCCAATTGCACAAACAGTGAAAGAGATACAGCCATCCAAACTGCATTTGCGCGGGGTGTGTCAGCGGTGACACATCAAGTTTTAAAGAGTTAAAATATGCACAAAATATGAAGCTGGTATCTTAATATGTATTAGCGTGTTAGTTCTACAAATGAAAACTATGTCCTGAAACATACAGTACATTAATTTGGACCATGACAGACATAAAATCAAGTTGGTTTAACATGTTAGGATGCAATTATTAGAATGAGTAGAAAGAGTTTTTCGTATTGTTGATCATGATATTTTATTGTTGAGACCAACAGTGAAGTGATGTAATGATAAAATAAACTTTTTTTCTTAATAGAGCCATTTACTCACATTTAATAGGAACTTCTTTCACAGACAAGGAAAATATGGAAACCTACAAAATAAAATATTTCATCAATTTTGCTGTAACCTTTAATACCTTTGCAGTTAAGACACAATATTGTGGAACCCTAAATTGTTTTAAAGGCCAGAGATGGTGGAGGCGCTTCACCTCTTTTTTCTTTTCTTTCAATGAAGTTTAGAATGAAAAGTTGAAGAATGACTGACTAGATGTGGGAATCTTGTGTGTTATACTTTTCATTTCCATCATTATAGCATTGAAATTATTATCATTAGTAGTAATAATAATAATAATAATAATGAAGGATTTTCTACAAATATATTGGCTGGATGGACGCTTTAGACTGGTCTTTAATTAAAGAGGTCTTTCTCTACATCCATGGCATCAGGACTCAAACTGGACTCCTGTTTGTGTAAGTGTGTAGTAGATACATAACTTCAGTAACTTTTTCAGGCTCCACCTCTGTTTGTACACCAGTGACGTGACTCTACATATGTGTGTGTGATCAGCAGGTGTGGTGCTGCTGCAGATGAAAATGAACGCTTGAAGTTCAGCAGGAAAGAAAACGAAATACAAAGAACAACCGTGGGGACAAATGGAGAAGACATGAGACTTAAATAGAGGAAAATTCCACTTCTGAACAGGAACTCTTACTGTTACTGTATGTGTAAGTACTATTGTTGTGCTTTTGAGGTTTGTAGATTTTATCTGCAGATACTGAGTTTCACTGTTTCTTCATGGAGTTTGTTTAGTTTGAGATCAAATCTACAAAAAACAAGCTTTGTTAATCAGCTGGTTTCCTTTCTTTTTGTCAGTGGATATTGATTTACTCTGTTATTTCATGTGGCCTCATCTGTTTGAATCTTCTGTCCATTTGTCTTTCCTTCTTCCTTCTTTATCCATATTTTTTCCCAATGATTTCTTTTTGCCTCCTTTTGTCATTCCTCCACCATTTTTCTCACACTCCCTTTTCCTTTCTTTCTTTATTACATTTTGCCTTTTTTCTTTAAATTCAGTAAACATGAAATATCTGCCCTCAGGAGTAAAACGTGCTTCCTCTCATGGTCTCAAATTATCTGCTCAAAAAACGATATCATTGCCATCGTCTACGATGTGTATGTGATGAGTAAACAGCCTCAGGATGTTTGCAGTGTGTCAGTCAACTCAACTTATTATTTTTAGCCACATTCACAAACCGTGTGTTCGTCAGACATTTTGATCCAGCAGTAGTGAAACTGTACATTTTAAAACACTGTCTGATCATCAAAGAGCAAATGCTGAATTATTAATAAAACTGGGTCATCACAGTTTCTAAAATCAATTTTGACTTATTGTTGAATGTAATTTCTTTGGTGTATTAGTACTCCAGATAATAAAGGCGTGGGAAAGGATAAGCCAAACAAAGCCTTACTATACCCTTATAATCTTATTCTTTTTTATTTTACCGATTTTGAGGAAAATAATCTTTGTTCTATGCAACTGAAATAAAATGGTTCATTCTTTAGTTTAATAATTTCTGAGGATTATAGCTGTTTCTACATGGAATATAGTTTAACAACTAGAGACTTCAGACAGACAGCACTGGAAAAAATCTAAACCTTACCAAGTGTATTTCTTTCATTTCTAGTCCAAATATCTCATCACACTTAAAATAAGACATAATCAACTAAAGAGTAACTTTTCAGTGAGATATA
>JAPQRP010000025.1:20235038-20271103 GCA_037367295.1 Apogon hyalosoma
TGGAAACACCATCATCTTCTACAACATTGATTCACCAGTAAAACCCATGGAGTTGGATCAATGACAGTGGATGGAGAGGCTTGTTTTTACGTTGAGTTGTTGATATCTTTGCTGAAAAAGTCACTTTTTCTTCATTTTTTTCTGTTTCAGATATAATAACCCTCAACTTTAAATTAGCTTTTATGACAATCTACATGATCAGCAAATTAAATTTGGTAAAATATCTGATTTTCACTGAAAAGAATGCAAAATACAGAAAAAAATATCGTGATAAATGGTGATAAATCACTCAAAAAAGATTAAATAAAGAGTAAAATTAATTTGGGGGCTGCCACAGAAATTGCACAGGGTCTTTATGGGCTGAAGTGACAAAAAAGGGACATTTTTAGAAAAAGGTAATGTCATTTGGAAAGTGAAGACATTTATGTTGTGTTTGGACCATCAAAGGAAAAGCATCAGTCTTGTAGTAACTGAAATATGCTGCCAGCAGTGAAAGTTATCAGTCATCAATGAATCAATCATAGTTGTTAAATTCTGACTTTTCGTTGCTGAAGTTCATTTGCATACAGATTTTTAGGATAAAGATGTGACTCCGGCTTTTCCATCGCAAACAAACAGAACAGGAAGTGGTCTTGTTTTGTCACCAGGCTGGATATCGAGGTCTGCTGTACACGGATGGTTGATGATGTGTTGATTTTCCTGTCAGTTGCAGTAAAAGCAGTCTGACTGTAAATGCAAGGGAGGGGATGTTTCCTCTCTCTGATCAAACAGTTTGAAGATTGTTTTTAGGAAAAATCCAGCTCAGTCTCTATTAGACGCCATTTCCTTCCTTCTCACTCATTCTCCTGCTGGACTCATTCTTTCACTGAGCGGTGCTGGTCACAAAAGCCTAGTTTGAGCTGGTCGTCGGCTGTGAGTTAGGGATGCCCTTATTTCTGTAAAACTCTTCATCAGTGAGTAAAATATTTCACTTTCTGGTGATATTTTTGGTTTCTGCTTTGTTTAAAAGTACTGGCACATTTACTCAAGTGCAAAACTTATGTAAAGTTTGTGTTTTCATTGACTATGATCATGGAATTCATTTATGGTACTTTATATTTTGACTTTACTATATTTATGTGGTCATTTTAGTTTAGCTGCAAAGTTGATTTACTGGTTACTTGATACATTGATGGAAAAGTCAGTCTTCAGTCACAATTCAGACGTCACATTATTCTCTGGGAAATAATCGTAGAATGGATAAATAATGAAACATTTGCTAGTTGTGGCTCTAATTTGCAGTGGGAAACAAACCATGATGATCTTATAGATGTTGGTGTATTTTCATAGATAAGCAATAGAAAATGGTTGTTAGAAGTAGCTTCATCTCCACCATCAGTAACATTAATAGATTCAGTCAAATAATCCAGCAATATACAAATTAGTACTTACATAATAATAGTATCATTTGTAAATATATACTGACTTTTCTTATGTATGAAAAAATAGACGCTATGTTCTGTGATTTGTTATTAAGGTATTTGATGGAGGCTTTATTTATTCATTAAACACACTAGTTTCAGTACGAAAGCACAATTTATTTATGTTATTTTCTCTTGGGGTGTTGGCTGGTTTAAGTCAGCCCTAACGGAAAATATTTCAACTCCATTTTGTGCGAAAATTCTCTGAAAGCCTAAGAACTTTTATATGAAGTTGTATTATGCGATGTTATGGTCAGACGGGTGGATGTCGGACTAGTACTCTTGCGTTTCTCTGGTTATTGCTGAAACGTTGTTGGGAGTGCTACTGTTATCGGAGTGTGAATCAGTTTGTGCGTTAATGTGCCGCTGCTGTTTGTTCATGGTGGAGGCCTGTAGGTGGAATTCCACTCAGTCATCTCAGTGTTTGATGGATCTGAACATTGTTGATTTTATACATCACTGTTGTTAGGAAACCTCAAAACTCTATTTAGGAACGTTTTAAAATATAGAAGTGGTTCATTCATTAGTACAAATACTTCGCTACTGTAATTAAGTGGTGTTTTCTATAATCTGCATAATTAGATTATTTATTTTTTTTACTCTCTATGTTTTCACACAAATATCTATATATCTATCACTGACCAGAATATTTTTCATTCATACAAATTAATCTCAACCTGTTAATTCTATAAATCTGGGCTTTTAGTTAAAAATGGGATCACCAATGAGTTCTCTAAACTGTTATGAAAATGATATCTTCAGCTTTTCACCACTTTAGACTGCACCAACTTTTATTGAAAGCCATGTGAATTTTGATCATTTGGAATTTATACAAATACAATACTGACATGACATGCTGTTAACAGCTTGTGTATAACTCAAAATTCTGATTTACTGGACACATTCTTATTTCAGAATTAGATTTAGTGATCCTGATTTGGGTAAAATCAAATATTTTTCTTCTGGGAACAAAATCACTGTGCGTCAGTGTTGACAATAATTGAATTGCTCTCAAAATAAACCAGCTCTAATTGTGTTTTTAGAAATACATTAACTGAGCAAAATCAGTTGTGTTCAGTTGTCTGAAAGTGTGCTGTTTAGTCTATAAATTAATTTTACATTAACTAATAACATTAATGTCACTGGAAAAAACAAGAGCAGGAAGTTGTGATGTTGTTTTAGTGCAACAGATGAGAGATGTTTTTGTGTTTACAGTGCATTCATATAAGTAATATAACTATTTGTATGTATTTAGCATTTATTTATTTAGTTACAGGACAGTGTGTAATGGCATTAGTTACAAAGAACAAGATGTGTGCACCAGATTTAGCAGAGGAGCTAATTTCCATCTGCTGTCCTGGACAAACAACCAACATAGTAAAACATCACATGGATAACAAAGTACTAATATACAGGACAGATATAGGAAAATATGCTTAGGCTGAATGGTTACAGCCAAATACATAAAAAGGGGCTTACATTCTAAAAGTACAATAACATTTTCTTAGAATAAAAATAAAATATGAAAGAAAGAAGAAGATGAGAGGGGGGGGTAAGGATAAATAAATAAATAAATAAATAAATAAGAAGTGCAAGAGTAAGAACAACTGAGCTAAAAACATCTGTAGAATTAACCAACTCTATATAATACATATGTACAGAGATGTGTTTTACATTATTTTTTTTATTTGTTACATTTTAATAGATTTTTGGCTTACTTTCAGTTCTTAAGTTTTCATTTTTGTATTGTTTGTGTCATGACAAAGGCAGGTTACCTCAAACTGTTTTAATGCTTAAATCTGAAAAATAACTGAAGGTGCCAGACAACATCAAGGAGTGAAAAGTACAATATTTGCCATTAAGATGCAGGGTAGTCAAAGTATGTTTGTATCACGTGACATAAAGTCCTTAAATGTCATACTTGAGTAGATGTACAGGACCATTAAAAGTGTGACTTAAACATTAACTTTCACTACTTTTTCTTCACAGCTCCTCTCTTCATCTTCCTCATCATGCCGACCGTCCACGCATCATCAAACTCATCCCACCATATGTCACCAAATTCATCCCATCATCTGTCACTGAATTCATCCCATCATGTGTCACCGAATTCATCCCATCACGTGTCACCGAATTCATCCTATCATCTGTCACCAAGCTCATCTCACCCACCAACGCACCCAACAACCAATCACCCCTTCACCAACCTTACCACCACCATCCACCCCTACACTAACACCACAGTTAATCCGATTGTTTCTGTCATTACTGGCTTCTTCAACAACCTCCTGGACCACATCCCCTGTAAGACATGAAATCACCTCCATCCTGTCTTAACCCCCCCTCATCACCCGTTCATAATTTGAGCCAAAAAAATGAATCTTATAACTTCAGTTTTTTTCTCCCGCAGTGCCTCGATGGGCGATCTACACCATCTTTGCATGTGGTGGGCTGCTCATTCTGCTGATCCTTCTTTGTATCTGCATCAAATGCTGCTGCAGAGGGAAGAAGAAGAAGCAGAAAAAGGATGAGCAAATAGGTCTAAAGGGAGTGAACGGAAATACCACTACAGCTCTGGTAATGTCATTCTGTGCAAATATTTAATATATTTTCTCTTTCCTTAGATTAGCCTGTTTGTTTATTTGTTATTATAAAGGAGGAGCATACAGTATATAGAAATAAACAGGAACGTGTACAAGTGTCAAAATACAAACGGAAAGCCATGTGTTTTTGGGAATTTGGTATCCTCCCACAAGAAAAAAAAAAAAAAAGAGCAATGATTTTAGATTATTACAGCTTTGCGAGGTACACATATGAGGGATTTAGGGGTTGTCATGTGAATAACTGTTATGTTTAAAAAAAAAAAAAAGTCACATCATCTTGGATAGTTATTATTACCATGTCCATGTAAAAAATAATAATAATAAACAATATCCAAAAATCTTAGACACAACTTTCTATTCATCCACTGATATTCAACTACAATGGTAAGAAATTGTAAATGTCAATGTACATACATTTTTCATTAATTTGATTTAGATGGTGATCCATCTAAGCCTTATAGTGGAAAAGAAAACCCTATAAAGAAAATATTTGTATTATGTACTGTATATAATCAGTGGATGGTATGTAAAGTATGAAATCAGCCATTGGTTTCTGAATTACTGTTTTTAAGTCAGTAGTTTCTGGCTTCTTGGAGCAGGAAGTGACCATATTTGGGCAAAGGGGGCTGAGCTATGGAGTCTGTAGAGTCAAAGTTGAGCTAATGCTAAAGGCTACTTTACTAAATACTGTGAGAAAAAACAAAAAAGTAATTTTACAGTTTTGATTGCGGAACACATTAACCACAACTACAGTTCTCCACAAGTGTGGCTCATGCAGTCCTGACGAAGCCTGACAAGGCACGTGTCAAAGTTTCTATTTCACCCAAAAATTGATTAATGGAGGGAAAAATGATGAGGCAGAGATTCCAAATGAAATGGATGAGACCAGAATGAGTCTAAGAAAAAATACTACTGACTGTATTTTCAGAGGAAAGTCCAGTGTAAGTCTGTAGCCCTTTTACACAGCACTCCTGTTACAGGAATATTTCACCTTTATTCCGGAACGACGTCTATGTAAATAAAATGGTGGGTTCATTTGGCCCCACCTCTGTCATGGCTCTGTAATGCCTCTGGAGGTAGTAACAGAGCTATGATAAAGGTGGAACCATGATTCTGGAATGCTATGTAGAGGGAACACCTCTTGTTCTGCAACCAAGGTGTGATGTTTTGATGACGTATTGTGTGTGTGATCACCACGCCGGGGGGATTTAAAAATGAGCATGGGCCGTGTACAGTAAACAAACACATCAACGCGACCAGAAAGAACGGTGAAAGATGGGTCGACTCTGGAGAGGTTAGCAACACCGCTATGCTCAGGGTATTTCTGATGCAGAAGTGAGACATCACACTATACTCTGCGCTGCGTCACCGCCCCTTTGATTCCAGAACGCAGGTCCGCTGTGTAAAAGTCCAGCCTGTCTCACCTCTGTTCCTCCTTTGGCTCAGCTGGGGAAATCAGTCAATGGTGGAAAAAAGGTGGGATCACCATCTTACCTTTTTTCTGGAAACTCTGTGTAAAAGTGGCTAATGGGAGGCAGGGGTTTTCGTAGCCACCCCTAGTGGCCATTGGTGGTATAACAACTTTAAGATACTTATGCAGTGGCTTAATTTTGGAGTCTAAGTCCATTCCCCTTGATTTTTACTCATTGATTTATTCTCATTTGGCAAATATGTACTAATGTTGTTATTTAGAGTAATCATAATCAAACCTTTTCATTCATAACACATTATTTCTTCATTTAAAATCTGATTCATTAACTCATAAGACAAAATAACAGAACCAGCTGACCAGATGTGTGTTGTGTTTCTTTGCACCAGATTCAGCCAGATGCAGCAGATATGAACTATGGGTCGGCCAAAAAGCAAAGAGGGAAGCTGCTTTATTCTCTGGAGTACAACGCTGCCCTGACTGAGGTGATCACACTGGTAACCTTTTGTTTACACTGCAGCCTGTCTATCTGCTTATTCCTGACCCGTCAGCGTTTGTTTACAGCTCACAGTGGGAATCAAACAGGCAGACAACCTGAAAGCCATGGACCTGGGAGGAAGCTCCGACCCGTATGTCAAAATCTACATCTGTCCTGACAAAACGAAAACCTGTGAGACCAAAGTGTTCAGAAACACACTGAAACCGGTCTTCAATGAGCAGTTCACATTCCAGGTAGGAGTGATATGGAAGCTTAGGAGGAAAATCAATTAAAGGGAAATCCTGATGGGAGAGTGAAAATGCATGAGGAAGGTGAATCATAGGGAACTGAACACCAGTGGGCAGTGTTGAGAGGGTTACTTCTGAAATGTAATGAGCTACAGATTACTGACTACCATCTGAGAAAGACACTACATGACCAAAAGTATTGGGACATGTTAAATTCAGCTGTTTTTTTTCTTTCTTTCTTTTTTTTAAAATACAGATACAGAAACTTTATTGATCCCCAGGGGAAATTCACTTCCTTAATCAGCTTAATAATATGAAAAGAAAGAAAGAATGAATGATTAAACCGAGGTGTTGAAATAAAATACTGTTAAAAGTAGTGTTTAAAAAAAAGTCTTAAAATTGAAAAAAAAAAAAAAAAAAAGAAAGACAGGTGGGAAAGAGAAACTTCCTTCCTATTAAAGACAGATTTAGGAACATGGTCACATCACTTCGCTTGTCTTTTTCCACAGGATATTTCCAGTACCAATCAATATTGTTTGTGGATTTTGTCATACTATTAAAAAAACAAAACAAAAAACAGAGGAAAAACACAACTAACTGAATCAAACAGATCAGCACAAAAGTAAAAGAACTGTTTAACCTTCAGTTCTATCAAAGGTGTAAAATGTAGTTAAACTTTATTTGTTCATACAGGTGTTTCTTTTCTAACAGAGGTGTGGGCTGCAAAACAATGACAACAAATGTCATAATATAGCTTTATATTGGGATAAATATCATTGCATTGCATTGGTGAGTTTAATAGTTGCCTTTGCTTCGAAAATGCCCAGAGATGGTTTTTGTTTAATTTCTCTCAACATTGATTTTTAAAAAAATATTTATCCATGACTATGATTTTAAATGTTCTACCTCTAAATTTCATAAAATGTTTTTCATGCTCTGCCTGTAAATAATCATTTTCTACCACAACTAATGATCTACTTTCTTCACATGTCACTTAGGAAGAAAATTCTCCCTTTAAACTTTACGGAAATATTGATGTTTATAAACTATGCGGACAAAAATACTGGGACACATCATGGCTACAGCTGTAAGATGTCCTGTTTCATGCTGAGTCAAGATATAAATGTCAATATTTCCTAAACAAGATGAGAAGCACAAGAGAAATGAACACGTTTCTGTGCAGATTCTGTGCAATGTTTCCGTCTCTTCATGGTGCTCATCATAAGCCCTTGATTCTAAAGTTTGACCCAAGTTCCCCTGATTTCAGTGTTTTTTGCTTTTAATAAAAAAGTGGAATCTTCCTGCACACGATAGGAGTTAAACCGCTGTTGAACCTAACCACAAATCAGTGGCTCAGATGAAGCCTGACTTTACCATGTATGCCCAGTAGTGTTTAGTCTCATACTCTGTTAAACTGGAGTCCCTGTGTAAAACCTAGAGGTGCAGGAGGAGGGAAGTGCAAGGGACAGAACAGGACTAAACTTTGTTAGTGACATTAGGAGCAGGTTATTTGTCTGCTTTCAGCTTTATGTTTGTTCTGGAACTGGACGTGGCAGCCCAACAAAAATCATCCAATCACATTAAGACTTGAAAACAGAAGCAGTTCTTGATTGGCTTCATGGTGAAAAAATTATCAACCTTGGTATCCTGCAGGAAGTAAACATATTCACACAGAAATTAACCAAATACAGATTAAAACGAAGTCAGTAAATGTTGACATGAACTGCAGGACACAGGATAAGTATTATATCATAATGATTTAACCCATAAAGACCCAGAGCTATTTTTTGTGGTGATGTCCAAATGAATTTCTCCGTACATTTAACCATTACCAAATTATTTATCACCAATTATTGTAATATTATCATTTGTATTTTTTCAGTAAAAAAAAAAATCAGGTGTTTTCCTATATTTAATTTACTGACCGTGTAAGGTGTTAATAAAAGCTCAGTAAATTATAAGGTTCTTATGTCATTATATCAGAACAGAAAAAACTGAAGAAGCTATGACTTTTTCAGCAAAATATATCATTAATTCTCTATAAAAACAAGTATTTTCAACCATTATCATTTGTTAAACTACAGCTGAAAAGATGACAAACTGCATTTTACTTGAATTATTTATATGTATTGACAGGATTAGTGGTTCAACAGTTACTAAATATTTTATACAAGTAATACCAGTAGGAGCTTTCGAGCCTGTAAGAGTTAAACTTTCTTTTCTTTTCTTTTCTTTTCTTTTCTTTTCTTTTCTTTTCTTTTTCTTTCTTTCTTTTTTTTTTTAATTTAAGGTCAATTTTTTGTTAAAAATCAATATTTTTATACAAGTTTGTCTGGGCCACTGCACCCATATAGTCCAACTGTCACTATTTTAACTCTTTAACCCCTAAGCCTAAAAGTTTAGCCTAGTTTCTTATTCTAACTAAAAGGTTAGAAAATATGCTGAGAGTGAGTCCATCTGCCCATTTTTCTAGAGCACTTTTTTTCTAGATCTTCCAAAATCTGGCAATAATTTACAATTTACTGCGTGTTATAATTCTGCTAAAACAGCTTCTTCTCCAGCTTCTAGTACAAGTGTGAGTGAAATTACTGCAATAATGCAATTAAACCTATAAAGCGCAATGTCTCAGGTTTCAGAAACCATTGGAATTTTTCCAATTGCACAAACAGTGAAAGAGTTACAACTATCCAAACTGCATATGCACAGGGTGTGTCAGGGATGACACATCAGGTTTTAAAAAGTTAATTCCTTCCTCAAAGCAGTGTAGCATATTACATTTGATCACTTTTCTTAACTATATTATAAAAGGATAGTAAAGCTGAAACACTGTTAAAAACATACATTTAAACCAATACAGAACGGTAATGTCAGTTTCTGCAGCCTCTTAATGAGTTATCTGTTTCCCCAGATAACCAAGTCGTCTCTCCTGAAGTCAACTGTGGTGATGCAGGTGTTTGACTTCAACAGATTCTCCAAACATGACATCATCGGTGAGATCAGGCTGCAGCTCGGCAGCATAGACTGGAACCACGTCATTGAAGAGTGGCAGGACCTCGCAGAGCCTGCAAAGTTTGAGGTCAGTCAGGAGGAGCTGACACATTATTCTTAACCCATAAAGACCCAGTGCTATTTTGTGGCAGCTCCCGAATGAATTTTCTCACTATTTGACCTTTCTTAAGTGATTTATTACCATTTATTACCATATTATCCTCTGTATTTCGTGTTTTTCCAATATTTGATTTACTGATCATGTAGATGTTCATGAAAGATCAGATTAAAGTTGAGGATTATTATATTAAAAACAAAGAAAACAGAAGGAAAAGTGACTTTTTCAGCAATATATATCATTTTCTGAACATAAAAACAAGTATATCATCCACTGTCATTGATCCAACTCCATTGGTTTTACTGGTGAATCAATGTTGTAGAAGATGACAGTGTTTCCACGGTAACTGTGGAGCCTCTGAACATCTAAATGGGTCATATCTGACGACCATGAAAAGATGATAAACTGCATTTTATACCAATTATTTATATGGATTAATAAGATCAGTGGATCAACAGGTATTAAACATTTCAGATTAGTAGATCATTTTAGTTGCAGGTGGATGTTTGGGTCTCTATGGGTTAATTAGCTTTAACTTTCTAATCCAGTTAGAGAACTACGACTTATGTAGAATGTGTTTTTGTGTGTGTATGTGTGTGTTTGATTATTTGTATTTTCATGTGTGTGCATCTCAGGAAGAAAATTTGGGGGAGATCTGCTTCTCTCTGCGTTATGTTCCCACTGCTAATAAACTGACTGTGGTGATCCTGGAGGCCAAAAACCTGAAGAGCATGGACATCGGAGGAACCTCGGGTCAGAATGGGAAACACATTCACCCCTTGTATCTCTGATCTGTGGACAAAACATGTTCTTATTCAAAAATATAATGGTTTAGTGTCTATTAGTAATAAATGAAATAAGAGGACACCTGTGCAGTAGTTGTAGCTGCATCTGATGTTACAACAGCCCATTTGATGAGCAGGTGAATCTGCCGTAAACCTTCTCCATGTAGAATTTCCAGAGTTAGATCAGATCTGTGGCCTAATCATGAACAGATTCTTTTCACTTCAACAGTGAAAGAAAACTGGTTTCAAAGCAGAATTGGAGACTTCTTTGGTCAGGGATTAGGGTAGCAGGTACTGAATAAAAACAGGAATTGTGACAGACTTAAAGAAAAAAATGCAGGGGTAGGGTCTAGTTTTCATGAAGAAAAAATATTATTTGAAGAAGAAAACCCAGAGCTTAGTGGATGTGAAATCACTGCTGTCTTTGTCCTCAAGGTAATCCATTTTAACCCATAAAGACCCAGTGCTACTGTTGTGGCAGTTCCCAAATGATTTTTTCCCCCTTTTGAACCTTTCTTAAATGATTTATCACCATTTAATATAATATGATCCTCTGTATTTTCCATTTTTCCAGTCAAAATCAGAGATTTCCCAATATTTAATTCGCTAATCATGTAGATGTTCATAAAAGCTCAGATTAAAGTCGTGGATTCTTCATATCAGAAATAGAGAAAACTGAAGAAAAAGTGACTTTTTCAACAAAATCTATCAATAACTGAGCATTAATCAGATGTGTCCATCCATTGTCACTGATCCAACTCCATGGGTTTTACTGGTGAATCAATGCTGTAGAAGATGACAGCGTTTCCACGTTCACAACGGAGCCTCTGAACGTCCAAATGGGTCATATCTGATGACCATGAAAAGATGAAAAACTGTATTTTACACCAATTATTTACATGGATTGATCGGATTAGTGGATCAACAGGTATTAAACAGTTTTGATCAGTAGATGTTTTTGGTTGACAGTGGATGTTTGGGTCTTTATGGGTTAAAAGAGGAGACTGAAATACTGCAGGTCCTATTAAATTACTTCAGCTCCCATACAGATTAATCCCAAGTGGAGCTTCTGATGATGATTTTAAGTTACACATACACAAATATATAGGTGCAATGTAAGGACTTCTCTAACCCATATTCTATTTATTTATTTATTTATTTATTTATTTATTTAACCAGGTTGGTCCCAGTGAGATGGGGGATCTCTTTTTCAAGGGAGACCTGGTCAAGGCAGCAGCGATACAATCACATCATTACAGTTTTACAATAATAAAAGCATTTACAAATATAGACAAATCATATACAGTCATTTGAAACATTCAGAGACCGACAGCTTTGATTCCGGAGTTTTAACGCTCTCTTTAAAAACACTCAGAGGAGTCAGTGTGTGTGTAGATGTATACACACACTGGCCCAGGGGAACAAAGGTGAAGCCTGTACACTTATTATAAGACATACAAGGTTAATTTTGGCATTTTGGTCCCAATTTGATCTTAATCAAGTCAGAATATTTGAAAAATGGAAAATAGATTTCAAGTGCTGTGACATGTTGAATTTCACATTGTCCATAATTAAGGAAAATGGCACAGCTGTTGAGTTTTACATTATCTTAAGTACATTCTATATCTGTTTTTAATCATATATAAAGCTCTGTCATGATGCTGTGTCTTTGTTGTTGTTTGGAATAATTTTGCAGGCGTCTGAATTCACTAAATGACTTTTTTCTGCTTCACGTTTGTAGATCCTTACGTGAAAGTGCAGTTAGCGCTTGACAAGAGGAAGTGGAAAAAAAGGAAGACGTCTATTAAAAAGAAGACACTGAATCCTTATTACAATGAGTCCTTTACTTTCACCGTGACGTTTGAACAAATCCAGGTGAGATCCACCAACTGGAAAAACCTCTTCTGTGTTGTCATGGATATGTTTGAGCCTCACTGCGGTGGCGTTTTCTGTCCACAGAAGGTGAATCTGGTGATTTCTGTGTGGGACCATGATTCCATTTCCCGGAACGACACCATGGGGAAGATCTTCCTGGGCTGCGACGCCACCGGGAACCAGCTGAGGCACTGGGCCGACATGTTGTCCAACCCGCGGCGTCCGGTCGCTCAGTGGCACAGCCTGATTTCAGCCGAGCAGGTCAACTCCACCCTGGCTCTGAAAAAGAAGCTCCCCATTCCCAACAAAATGCCTTTCTGACGGAAAATGCACTGTCAAGACATTTCAAATGCATCAGCATGTGGTGATTGAAAGGAAAATCAGTTCTAAGATTTACTCGCATTTCATTTTATATCAACTCTAAATGATAAATGATATTGTACTTTCTCGCCTGAACACTTAATTTTTCTTGTATGGACTGTCTGGGAAGTATGTTGCACTTTGAACAAATTTCATCTTTCAGACCTTTGATTTCCTCTGATATGTATTAACCCATAAAAACGTACTTCTGTGGCAGTTCCTAAATGACTTTTTCTTTATATCTAACGTTTCTTCAAATATTTATCACAATTTATTACAACATTATCTTCTTAATTTTATGGTTTTTTTTCCTGTGAAAATCAGGTATTTTCCAAAGTTTCCGTAATTCTCTGAATAAAATTTACTGATCACGCAATCGTTCATAAAAGCTCAGATTAAACTTGGGGGTTATTGTATCAAAAACAGAGAAAACAGGAAAATAGTGACTTTTCTCAACAAAATACATCACTGGCTGATCATAAACGCAGTGTGTCCATCCACTGTCACTGATCCAACTCCATGGGTTTTACTGGTGAATCAATGTTGTAGAAGATGAGAGTGTTTCCACGGTAACTATGGAGCCTCTGAATGTTCAAATGGCTCATATCTGATGACCATGAAAAGATGATAAACTGCAGTTTACACCAGTTATTTACATGGATTGATAGGATTAGTGGATCAACAGGTATTAAATCGTTTACATTAGTAGATGAATTTGGTTTCCAGTTGCTGTTGGGGTCTTTATGGGTTAAACATCACATTTTCAGCAATGATAGATAATTGTCCTGATGATTTTGTATAATCTTAAATGTAGAAAGTGTCCTCATATAGCAAACCTGTCATTCAGATTCAATCACTTAAATCACAAGTACGTGTTAAAAGCACATAACATTAAGCAAAGCTGAAATTGCCTGTTTTGTCAAATCTGGCTAAGATCAAAATATTTTAATCAAGTCTTGAGTATTTTTTCTGATCCACATCAAGCTCAACACTGTGATAAAACCACATTATTGTAAATAATGTTTGAAAATTGCTTGAAAGTCATAATTTGTTCATTTACTCTATTCTGTTAGAACAAGGCTTTGTAATTTCCTCAAATAAATAATGGACACTTGTTTTTAGTGAAAAAAAACAGGAGGAAATACTACATTTGTCCAGGTACATTTCAGTGGGAGACGTTCTCAAAGATGACAAACTGACTGAGTGGGTGAGATTTGATGCATATTATCGGACTGATAAAGCCCCAAATTTACAATATACAATTAGGAATGGGAGGTTTCTAAACAGAAAAAAAAGATTAAAAGATGACAGCGAGTTTCTTTATTTATATTCTTTATTTTATTGGGTCAGATAGAAACACTGAAAAACTAACGATCCGCTCAAAGCCCCACTGCTGCATTTTTATGACCGTCAGTACTGTTGAAACCTTCTGTCTGTAGTACAACCATAGCAGCAGGAAAACGCCTCTGTGTCATCTCTGCTTTTCACAGGAGCCACAAAGGTCGAAAATGAAAACACAGATCAATCAAGCTGAGTTCAGCAGGTGTGTTTCCTGCAGCTTCAGGCCTCCAGAGACCAGATCTTCATTAAACAGTCCCACAGCTCCACACTCACAAACCAGGAGGAAACCAAACTGTTGGTTTGGTTTTAACTCCATCAGCACCTGATGTTAATGTCTCACATCATCCGACCTGAGTGCAGGAAAAAATGGACTGTGAATCTATGCATTAGATGCCTTATGACCAAACACTCCTATCTGCATGTCTTTGTTGGAACACTAGGGCACTGTCTTTCCCAAATTAGGAAAATAACTTTCAGAGAGTTGGAAAATTTTAGCGCTCAAATTACAGTCCACTTCTGTGCAGTATTTTTATTTATGCTTTTTCTTTGCAATAACTTCTGAGGTAAGCCCAAATTTAGTAAGAATTTAAAGCAAATTGATTAAAACCATAACCACATATTGACAAGAAATGAACATACTGTTCCATAACAACAGAATCTACTACCTCTTGGCCAGGTCGTTATTGTAAATGAGAATCAGTTGTCAGCTAACTTACCTGGTTAAATAAAGGTTACATTGAATAAATAAA
Organism: Apogon hyalosoma; assembly: GCA_037367295.1. Taxonomy (NCBI): domain Eukaryota; kingdom Metazoa; phylum Chordata; class Actinopteri; order Kurtiformes; family Apogonidae; genus Apogon; species Apogon hyalosoma. Next base: position 20,249,473 of record JAPQRP010000025.1, read on the forward strand.
TAAATAAATAAATACATTTTGTATTGAAAATGGTTCTTAAAACTAAGCTCTTAAAATAATCTTTGTCTATATAGTGTATAGACAAAGATTATTGTAAGAGCCTAGTTTTAAAAGTGTATTGTATACATTGCTTTCTCAACTGGCAGGCTGTGACGGAAAAGAGAATCACAAAGTGTATATGATGATAGAAAGGTTGTAAAAGTATTTTTAATTGCCTTAAATACAGTCTGATGATGGGCTTTTATTTTAACAGACATCTCAAAGTGTGCAGTGGCTGGATGTCATAGTAAAGCACATTTGATTAATAGATGACAGATTTACATTGTCATTTATAGACAAAGTGTAATGCAAATAACCCTGAGTGTTTTAAATATAGTTTTATACAAAAATTAACAATAAAATGGGACTATACTTAAGTCTGTGCCAAGTCAGAACTAAAATATATCAAAATGTAAACATAATTTAAAACTGAAACAAAGGTTTCATTTAATGTTTATTAAAAAGAGTTTTATATATTTTATTTCCAAATTCAACTGTGATGTACACTCAGCTTATAATTACAGTCATGTATGAATATTTTGTTTAAAAAAAAAAGTTCAATGTGACATTGAACATGTGTTTATGAGCCTATTTGTGAAAAATATGTTTTTTTGGATTCTATAAAAGAGGGCATGACCTGATGATTATGGCTAACCATGTGTCCCAAGGCCAGACCAGTTCTGAACCATGGTCTGGACCAGGGGTCTGCAGCCCTGGTCCTAGAGCCACTATCCTGCATGTTTTAGATGTTTCCCTCTTCCAGCACACCTGAAGGTCATTATCAGGCTTCTGCTGAGCTTGGTGATAGGCTGATCATTAGAATCAGGTGTGTTGGAAGAGGGATACATCTAAAACATGCAGGATTGCGGCTCTCTAGGACCAGGGTTGCAGACCCCTGGTCTGGACTGTTTACTGCTGACAAAGAACTCATTCTGATGAGGAGTTCAAACAGTGTGCAGCAGCACAGCTACACCTCCTCCATGTTGGACTGAATACTGTTTACCAGGGTTTTACCTCTTTGCCTCTGTTAAAACTACAGATTATGTGTTTTCTGTCCATTATTTGAATATCAGGGGTTTCAGATGGGATATTTCTTGCTGAAAAGCACCTTGGGAGTCTGGTGCTGGGAAATTTTATATCAACAAGGTGAACAGTTGTTCATCCTTTGTTCTGATAATTTAAGGATTCAGTTTCAGTTGGAGTTTAGAAGTGCTCCAACTAAAATAAAAAGGGTTTTGTCTCTGAATTTGTAAGTCTCGTATAAGCCACTCCCACTTTGCAGCTGTATGCTGCTTGTTTATTTATTTATTTATTCATTAACAGTTGTCACTCTTATGTCATCACTGATGTAAGTAAACAAAGATTTGTGATTTTGGGTTGTTGTAAGCCTCAAGGTGTTGTTCCAGACTTTTCAGTTGTGGAATAACACCTCTATTAGTCTCCATTAGTCATTGAGCTGAAGGAGGAGAAGATCAGTGAAGCTCTAAACAGACCTGATACTGATGAGCTGAGGAGCTCAAGGAGTCTCTTTGAAATGTTAATATGTCACCCGCCCCTGCAGCTCTACAGCAAGAAACGTCACAACATTATTTTAGACTCACTTTCAGTTCCCCAACCAGGAAACGTCCACTTTATTTCTTAATCTCTACATCAAACAACATGTTAAATTGATTTGTACAGTTAATGATTTTGGAAGATTATTGCAATTTCTTTTCATGAATACACATACAAACAAGTGAGAAGAAAACCAGGAAGCCAGGTGATTAAGTAGTAAGGTTTACTAAGTTCATTTACAGTTTAAGTTAAGTACAACTAAAGGACTTAGAGTTTATAGTAAAAAAAAAAAAATGAAGGCAAAATCACCACCAACAATAAAACAGAATTATATGAAAACATATTGAGAAATCAGTGGGTCAAAATAAGCTAGTGAATAAAAATGTGCTTTCAACCTACATGTACCAACAGTGATGGAGTGTGTCTAATTTATAACAGCACCTGCCAAGGCTTTGTAACCTTCTTGGTTTAGTCGTGATGATGGGAGAGGGATAATTTATGTAAGATGTAAGAGATGTAAGAGACCAAGGAGCTCAGCATCAGCCAGTGAAGTCTGTGATGTAAGACCAGGACCAAAGCCATTGAAAATAAGAGGAAAGGCCATTAATTAAAGCTGTAAACACAAATATGTGCAAAAATATGCTGAAGTATCACCAAATCAACCCCTAAATCTTTGTTTTATCCATGAATTGTAGAAGTAGATGCTCTCATTTGAGACTTATTTTAGTTAAAAGCTTAAAATTTAAATATTATGTTGACATCAGAGAAAAGAGGTCAACTTCAGTTACATAAACTGTGAAAGTAACAGTTCAGGGGCCAGAGATGGTGATCTCCTGAAATCACAGCATGACAAATGTGGCCTTCATTGTGTGTCTTATCGGCTGTGAATTTCCCTGCCTGCTTATTGACAAAAGCGGCAAGATACAGTCTCGCTTCATTATGGAGAGTAGTGACATCAGCAGGTCTGTGGGTTACCAGGATACACGGAGAGAGAGGCCATGCAATCCAATTAAAAAAGAGAGCGAGAGAGAGAGAGAGAGAGAGAGAGAGAGAGAGAAAGAGAGAAAGAGAGAGGAGAGAAACACAGGCTCCAGATCAGCTGTCAGATAATTGTTTTCAGTCAGAGCTTCAGTCGCTGACACAAGAAAAACAGCTGAAAAACTACAACCAGCATCACACGTAAGTGATTGGAAATCAATCTGTGATGATTAGAATTGTTGCAAGGATTTTTTTTCTTTTTTATCTTGAGCACTTCATGCTTTTTTAAGGTGAGCTTTTTTTTGTAAATGTTGACCTTGGTGGACGCAAATTGAATTTTACAAGATTAAAAATTTAAAAAAGACTTATTATAAACTCTATTTTTATCTCTCCACTGTTATATGTAATAACTAGACTTAGAGATGCAAATTGCTATTACCCTTTTAAAAGACTTGCTATATTTTTGCTCCAGAGCATTGAAAAGATGTAGGAAACTTCTGCCAAAACTCGAAATTCTGCCAATAAACTTGCAAACAGCTTGGCTTCTACACTTTTTATGGTTATTTTCATAATTACAGTCCATTTTTTCTCATAAAAATATATTTATCATGCAACTTATGTGCCACCAATAATTGCTTTTTTTGCTGTGTAAAATGCACTGTAAATGTGGTTTTCGTGGAAAAAGCATGCAATGTCACATGCTCAGCAAAGGGAATGCCTACTGAACACAGATACAAAGTTCTCAGCTTTAACACTTAACATGACTCACAATGACAGTTTTTAACTTCCTAGCTCAAAACTAATGATTTCATCCAAGCACATTGTGATGTTGGTGTTAAAGTCTCAAACTTCTTAGAAAAGTGTGGCTATTTATGGATGCATTTCTTTTTTTCTTTCTTTGTTTTGCTTTTGTGATACTTCAACAGATCAAAGGGATACCTGAGATGAGATTTTTTTTTTTTTTTTTTTTTTTAAAGGCTGCATTTGTTAAGGAGGAAAAACAACCATAACACTACAAGCTGGTGTTATGCTAGTATTGTACCCTAAATATACAATTAAAAAAAAAAGATAAGTATAAAAAAATTAATTGACTAGGATACTAAAAGTAATAAGTGGATTGTAAACAATCTAACTTAACTATACCTATAACAAATAGCTGACTAAATGTTTTAATACTACATGATTATCATTGTCTGGTGTTAAAAGATTTCGTTTGTAGTCTATATGAGTAGAATTTAGGCAAAACAAAATCTACGAGTCATAACAGAATATTTTTGCATCATTTGCGGTTATTTGCATGTGTATTCTCTACTACTATAATGGCTCTCCACTGCATCCACAAAAATAAATCAGTCTTGTGGCGTTAGGAAATATTATCGGAATGTTACAATAAAAATAAATAAATAAATAAATAAAAACAGTCGTGTTCATTTAGGAAGAAGTCGATGAGAAACCTACAGATCCCGCCCATCTGGAAGACTCCAGTTTTGTCATCGAGCATCCATTTAATTGATTATTTTTAGCCCCGAGTAGAGCATTTAAGGAACACTTTTCCTCTGAATGAACACAGTTCCCAATTTAATTTAAGAATTTTTACAAGCCCACATACTATAAAGCATAATGTAATAGAATACAACCCTTCTCAATCGAAAAAATGGAATTTAAAAGAGACTGAAAGTAGGTTATTCTGTCCTGTCAGGCCCAGATGAGGGAATATAGTCTATAATTACCCACAGCCGCATTCGCTCGGCAGGTGGTCGGGCTGTAGCTGACGGTGGTGATGCTGCTGAGCTGGCGGAGCTGTTTGGGAGCTAGCCAGCAACGAGCACCACATACATTCTCACTTTTGTTGTGTTTGTCATTGGCGCTAGCTCGTGTTATTTTGCAGCGGATAAACACAACATGTTAGTGTAGCTGCTGTTGTGACTCAGCTGTAGAACACGCACAGGAGCAGCAGACTGCGGGCAGTGATGCTAACCAGCGGCGGGGAAGTCGCTAACGCTCCAGCTACCGCTCAGCATTTTCACCGATAACATTAGTATTTACTACTTGTCATGTTACTCACCACCAGGCAGAAATAACCGACGCCTCCACCAGACCACATCAGCTTAACATCATGACTCATACACTGTGAGCTAACGGGTAGATTGGCTAAGTTAGCCTGCGGTTAGCGGCTAACTTAGCTAGGGATGCTAGTGTGCAGCTGAGCTGATGTGTGCCCCATGGAGCTGAAGTGTTGCTCGGCTTGCCAAACATGAGGGGCCGTCTGAGCTGGGTTTTTGTGCCGCTGTCAGCAGGAGGCAGAACATGGAAGCCGAGGAAGAGTGGAACAAAGACTTCAGTGCACAGAAACTCCTGGATAAAAAGGTGCTCTGCAAGCGGAATGGCAAGATCGGTAAGATTGTCCACATTGTGAATTCCACATCCACGCAGAAGATGGGATTGTTGAGTTAAAGGATAAATTCATGTTTTCTTGTCTCTAAACCCTCCTGCCACAATGACCACTTACACATAATCTTCACTTATTATCCTTTACTTTCAGTTTGACTAATTCTGTATAAATGAATCCTTGTTGGAGACAGCTCAACAGTGCTTTTCCAAGTCCAGTACCACTAGGTTACATGTTGGAAGGAGCTATATGTACCTACGTGATACACAAGTAAAACAGCCTTAAGAATGATGCTACTCTTAAGGAATTAAGCCTAATACACATACCTGTAGAAATTGGGCTGTTTACAGCAAAGAAGAGAAAGGACAAAGAATAACTGAAATATTACCAGGGTAATATGTTAAATCCAATGATAGGATTGTTAGGGCTCGAAATGTGTTAAAAATAAGTACTGATAGGTCAGATAATGAAAAGCAATTTAAGAAAGTAGGGGAAAACCTGTAACAAAAACACAATTACTTCCACCAGCTGCAAATGCATGCGTTTGTTCAGTATCGGCAAATACGGATTCTCTTCATTAGATTGGTGCCTTCCTAAGTCAAGTGAGGCTCTAGGCATCTAAATTGAATCAAGTGGCTATCTTTCTGAAGAAACCCTTTTAAGTGGGAACAAATAAGCACCATTTATCAGCAACTATTTGAGAATCAGTCATTTGTTTGTGTTTTTTTTTTAGTTCAGAATGTTGCACTGTCCTCATGTGAAAATATAGCTAGTGATAACAAGTGATTTAAGCTACAGCTATACATTTTATTGATTGCTTTAAAAATAAATAATTTGAAACTCAATTCAGTCTGTGCATGTTCTACAATTTATTAAGAGACTAAGATTCTGTATTTGTCAGGATACAGTAGACACTGACCTCCCTACAGTCACAAGCCGACTCTCCAGCTTTCGAGGCCACGGCTGCAATATAGACAAATATAGACAAATCAAGTTAACAATTATTCACCAAAATAATTGCATGCAAAGCTTCTTCCAGCATTCATGTGATTATTACTTGATTGTTGTTTTGTGACTTAATCCCGAAACTACATTTTAACTGCAAGGTGATCTGTCATTTGCAGGTATATTGAGAACTCTGCTAAAAACCCAGAACACACTACAGATCCAGTCCATCACCCGGTCAGAATGTGCTGGTAGGTGAAACCCTGCATGAAGGAAAGCCACAAGCTTCAGGGCTACTTGCATTGTGTCATAGTTTAGTTGGTTATGTATAAGTAATGCAAATACCCATCATAGTGCAGCAATTCTTAAACAGAAATCTGAAAGAAGGAATGCTAGCTCAGCCTGATGGAGTAAGACTTGAGCCTATATATTTAATTAATCATCTAAAAAAATGAAATAATTAAAAAAGAAATTAAAACTTCAACCCACATAAATTAAAGACTCAGTGATAGATTGTACTCCTGTTTTGTCCTCTTAGGCTCCTGTCCAAATCTGATGATGAATAGAAGCGACCAGGCAGATGCTCGGCCCGTCCCCGTGGCCCTCACCCCCCAGCTCCCTCCCAGAGCCCACCGGCCCCTCTGCATGTCGGTCTCCTCTGACAGCAGTGGACGCTTCAAAGCTCTGGAGACACAGGAGTGGAAGAACAACCTCAAAGCTCAGGTATGTCCAGAAACTCACAGATGCTCCAGTCCTCTGTAGGACCAACAGGCAAAATGAAAAACGACATCAAAAATACAATATCGATATTTGCTTGGGGAAGACCCAGAGTTTGTAGAGATGTTGGAGATACATTAGCCATGCACCTTTACTATGCCTTACTATTCCTGTCTAATTGATGTAATACAGGAGTTTCCTATTTGCATTTAAAAATAGAGCCCATTCTCAAATTCACATGACACTTCAACACCTTGTTTGCAGGGGTGTCTTGGTTGTGAATCCAAAACATGATGTGTGATACAGACATCCATGATCCAAGTCACAGATCCATCTACTTTCCTCATCACAGCTGTTGCGCTCTTATAGCTTTCTTAATGTAACAAATGTAATTATTCAATGAATGGGGATGACAAATAAATGACCAAATAATGCAAATTACTATTAAAATATACATTTCATGTAAAATTATGCTAACCTGAAGAGATATGTATTTGTGACAGTTGTTTAATAATAGGTCAGAATAGATTGACACCAACTCATACTTCAGATAATAATAATGGTTTCAGTGTCATCTGCAGCCTGTATGTCTCTAGTGTATCTGCTCCTGTGTTTTCTGTTGCTTTGGATAGGCCATCCACATTGTCCTGATAGAAACACACACAGTACAGACTGTATCGATTTATGACGTTGGCGTTACATAAGCTCCTCTTTCCTGTGTCTAGTTGTTAGGAGAAGCTGCTCCATAAGTTGTCTCCACACAGTTGTTTTCATTGCCTTTATTTTGCTTTGTAATATTTTTGCTCTGTGTGAAAGTGCCTAAAACAGTTCTTAACATAAATTGATGTGCAAATTAATCTCCTGGGAAAAATACTTGCATTGTTGAGAATTAATTTATTAAGATAATATGTGGACAGTGACACCAGATGCTTTTGTTCCCAAAGTTTTACTGCTTCTCTCACATCATCCACCCTCCTACTCCTACTTTAAAACAAAATACAAAAGCAAAAAAAAACTCCTTAACTGAACTGTGGTTTTGCAGAATCACTTCACCCTACTCATTTTCAGGGTTTGCTCCTGGAAGATTCTGTTGGTGTCTGTGAATTGGCTTTTTGAGAGCTTGGTTTAGACCACCTCTAAATGTAAAGTGTCATGAGATATGTTTTGTTATGATGTGGTGCTATATAAATAAAATTTGATTGATTGAAATTCTGGGGTAAAGACAGTGTCACTAACCAGGTCACAGGTGAGTGCCCCTGAGAAGCTCTGCTGTGCATTGTTGGATGAAACAGCTGCCCACATGTCACGTGTGTGTTTTTGTTGCAGATGGAGCAGGCCCACAGTGCAGGAGCCGCCAGCAGCACTGGCTCTTTGGAGCGTGCCTCCCTGTTCTGCGCCTCGGCCTCCACCACAGCGTCCAGCTCTGGCCTGTCCAGCCCAGTGGAGATGCTCAACAAGAGCAAATCCTCCAGTCGCTTCTCTCTCTTTTCTCCACCCTGGAACAGCAGCTCAGAATCTGACTCCAACCCTCCGTCCCGCTCTGGCTCCAAAAAGTTGCGTAACTACAGCAGGAGAGCCGCCACGGGGCCAGCTGGAGCCAGAGGACCTGATGTACCTGAGCCCAAACCCAGCGGCCCAGAACACTTTCAGTACTCTGAACCCGTCATCTCCAAGGTGACAGACTACATCTTTGTTGGGAACCTGAATGCAGCGTACAATGGACGAACCCTTTGTCGCAACAACATCGACAGCATCATCGACATGAGCAACGTGCCTGGAGAACCGGGCCCCAGCCTCAGCCTCATACCATGTACCTGCTCCCGTGGGGCCCGCCACAGCTGGTCCCGCCTTAAGGTGGACATCAGTGACGTTCCTGATGCTCTTGGGGACGGGCCGGCACTGAAGCAGCGCTGTTTTGAGGACATCAATGAGTGCATCAATGCCTCTACTGAGAAAAGGAAGCGCGTCCTGGTTCACTGTAGGGATGGCTTCTCTCTGGCTCCCACCTGCATTATCCAGTACCTCATGGTGAAACAGAACATGAGGCTGATTGCCGCCTATGAGCTGCTGAGGGCCAAATACCCAGTCAACATCAGGGAGTGCCACCAAAACGTGCTGGTGAGCCTTGAGAAAGCACTGCGGCCTGGAGGCAATGTCGATCCAGAATGCTTCAAACAGGCCATCTCACGTAAAGTGGCATGGACCTGACTCAGTTTCCCAAAATTCTTGGCTGCTGTTCAAGGTTCTCTTTATTCCTCCACCCCACCATGGTATTGGATATTAACCTATTTATGGCATCTGTGGTTCAACTGGATATGTTTGTGAAATTGATGTATCTCCTCTTAATACCTGTAAATGTGAACAGGAAAATAGACTTCATATATACTGTATACAGCTTCTTGGTATAGAGATGTAATAGTGTTGGCTGTATAATTGATATAGTCCTGCTTCAGTTCTGTGCCATGCCGTCATGGGGATGTTTTATATCAGAGAAATTTCTAAACGGGAGATCTCAGGAGATTATTGATGTCATTCCAGTGCAGCAGAAGAAATTACTCTTGACATTAACCTGCATCTTGTTCACACCAGGCAGTAAAATGCATTTTTATAAGCTGAGGTGATTAGCATAAGTTATAATATTAATAATTGACTGTCTAAGTATAAAATGTCAAAACTTAATGTACAGAACCCTGTCAAATATGAACATTTATACTTTTAATTGAGCCTAGTTTTAATCCAGTTAAGTAAAATGACATTTCACAAAAATTCAGTAGAGCTGATGTTTACTCAGACAGTAGCAGGATTAATTCTAGATGTTAATGTCCTGGTCTTAGCCTGAATTGAGTTTGAACTAGTTTTGTCTTCTCGAGCTTTGTGTTCATGGAGTTCAGAATTGGTTTTTACAGCAGTCCAAACACAAACAGCCACTATCGATACTTGGACAGAATCGTGATGCCTGGTGTGAACTGGAGTCCATGTTGTGTGGATGTAAACACTGTCTACTCAGATTCAACCATCATTTGGAGGTAACAAAACCATTATAACTTTTTTTAATGAACAATTGTGTGGATGTACTATTTGTTGTGGTTTGGAAAAGGTTTCCCACCCTTGAACCCTGTAAAAACTTAGCTGCGATATCTGCTGCTCACTGGAGGACCTCCATGTTATTCGTCACCATTGGATTGATCATCACTGACTGGACTTCTCTGATTAATCTGCTTCTATCGCAAGAAGGAACTTTGCACATGGACACATGTTTTGAACCTAACCTGCTTCTGTTTTGTGACCTTTTTTTTTCTTGTTTTTTGTGTTTTCTGATGTCATACTTGAGGGAAGATGAATGGCCCAACCTGTCCTCTGTGAGGAAGCTTGTAGCCCCCTTTTATGCCACAGTTTGTTTGGTTAAATCTCCTTGGTGGTGCTCAGACTGTGGCTTTGTGAATTTCAACATCAGTGTATGCAGTGACGCTGGGTGACGTGCATCTCTGTGGATTATCAGTATTGGTGTGTCAGTGCCACTGAACTGCAATTCAGGGTTTACACTTCAAGAGATGATTTTGCACTACTCACAGGGTTGCCCAGACATGCAAGCTGTTGCCTTTTATTTTAATGTTTTTAATCATTATGTATTTGCTTCTTTTGTGTTATTTTGTTGTTTCGGTGTGTGTGTGTGGGGGTTATAGCTGATTGGAGAATTACCTATAAGCCAGTTTACCAGTCAGCAGACTCTTGCCAAGTTTACATAGTTATCAGAAATACCACATATTTGTTATATTTCAATTAAAGTTGGTTTACATGCTCCCGTGTTACTTGACCTCGATAAACTGAGTTTACATCATGTTTGATTTCTATAGAGCCACAATCAATACAATATGTCTGATTTTCAATTTTAAGTACATTTTTAGAAGTAGAATACTTGAATACAAAAATCTGTAATATTGTGCTGGTAAAATATGCAGTTCTGGCCCTAGAAATAAATATTAGACCACTAACAAAGAAGTGAGAATTGATATTTGTCATATCTGGCCTGCAAATGATTTGTAAATTTCCTTTAAGAATGTCTCTTGTTGAAAGACCGTTCAGCAACAATATTACAAATAATCTAATATTAGAAGGACTCTTGAATTTCTTTAGACGGTCACTGTTCTACAAATTATATCCATAGCTGCAGTTGGTTAACATTCACAGACAATAGCCTTGAAGTTGCTACATTGATCTGCTGTCACCCACTGAATGTAATTGATTTGCTACTGTCTCAGTAATTGGTGATATATCAAATCAGTACAAGTTTAATCTGGACCACATAGCTGCCATTTAACCTGCAGGCACTAAGATGTTAGATTTCATAGTGAAGGGATAGCACTGGTTGTAGTCACCAAACAGGAGGAACCTTTTTCTCCTATTTATTTTTTTCCAGTTTTTGCATCTATTTTTCAAGATAATTTCTTTTGCTAAGCATACAAATCCAGACTGTATACATAATATTGCTCATACACCTTTATTATAACTGTGGCTTTTGAATACTTCCAACTGAATTTTGGAGGAATTATGTTATTTCCTATCAGCAGAGAGGATGCCTCAAAATACTACATTACCCATAAGTCACTGGAAGTGAGAAAGGTGCGCACATGACAGGAATATAAAGTTGAATAGGGATTGGTAAACTTTTTCTTCCTAAAAAGTCTAATTATCAAAGTTTTACCTTCGAGTTGTGAAAGTGTCGTGTTCTGATAAAAAAAAGTCATAAATCATGATTATAGATGTTTCAACTGAGAGTATTTTATGCTAATTTAAATAATGTGGAACCAGAGGCAAAACCAGTCCTGATTTGCAACAAGTGTTAAATGGAAATAAGGAGTTTAGGATGTTTTAATGATGTTTAATAACATTGTTAGATATTATATGTTTTTTACTACAGTCCCTTAAAAGTCTATTAACTAAATTAGTAAGTCTTACGTTCTGTGCGAGTTAATGCAAAACTATTCAGGTTTGCATGTAGCTAAAAATGAATACACTATTTTTAGCTGATCAGTAAACTACTGTACATGAAAATGAGTCCTGTCATAATCTGCACATTGAAGCTGTATTGTTATTTGAGTTGAAAATAATCTTCCTAATATTCCAGGCAGCTAAGAACATGGAGATGTGGTGTATTGTAATAGAAATATAAATAGGCATATAAAACTGGATTGGGTTACTGAATCAATGAATCAGCTGGATGGATTAACTTACTGTGGTTAATAGAAGCAAAATATAACACATCACATGGTCTTCATTTCAGATCTGTTGATATTTTTTTAAAGGTTCATTGAGAACCATGAATAAAAAGCCTATAAATTTGTCAGCGTTTAAACGAAATAAAATGTATGGAAACGAAACTAGTCAGAAATGAAAATGGATGTGTTTGAAAATGTTGCATAAAACAAGCAGTTTTGGTCTGAACGCACTTTAAAGGGCATGGATGGTCAATAATAAGGATGTCAGATGGTTTCAAGAGGGTGAATGTAAATACTAATGCTTAGTAAATATCTTACACTGAATTGTCACCCATAAAGTGACATCTGAACCACCTAAAGCACTATGCTGGAAATCTTGTTAAAGTGTGTACTAGGTTTTTATTACTCATCTTGTTTTTCATTTTCTTTTTTTTAATTTTTTTTATTCATGGGCAGCCTCAGTGATAACCAATATTTGATAGGACAGTTCACCAACACCCTGAATTTAACCCCAGCAGCACAGTTGAGTTGTAATGTGACTGGTAATGTGTGGTAGGAGTGGAAGCTAAAAGTACGGTGCCTTTGTCTGGAGTCGTTTTGTGACCGTATGGTGACATTTGCACACTTTGTATGACTTAAACTTTTCTCGGTATGCCGTAAAATGTTGAATATTTTTTGATGTTTATTTTGGGCAAAAACATGAAACACGACGTTTGTGTAAAGTGGTCCTAGCTGTAATATATTTGCTAGTAATCAGTGTACAGTACGGGTGTTTTACCAATACAGGTGGTGATGAGACTGATTAAGATGTTATTTCTCAGCAGACGTTTTAATGCTTGTACGAGGCACTTCAGTAGTAGTATTAGTAGGTTAATCTCTCATTGTAAATGTTTTGGTAATGGACATCTCCAAGACAGTCATCATATCAAACTAAATAGTTTTCTAACTTGTTCTCTCAGGTGATATCTCAGTGGCCCAGAATGTTCTCAATGAATATGATGTTCAGATATGTGAAGCAATGTATTTATCATGTCATGTTTCTTAAGTCACATATATTTGTACCGTTGAAATATTAAAGAAGATGTGCTTTAGTGTTGGCTTAGTAAATCAATCACACAGTACTTATAATAATAAACAATATAACCAGTACAAAATAGAAGACTTTCAAAAAACATGGTTTTTCCCGAAGTTTTTAAAATGTCAAATCAAGTACCCAGGCCCTAGGGTATGTTTAAAGGTGTTAAATATGAGATTTATGGTTTATTTAAGGCATTTAGCAATGGTGGTATATAACTAAGAATACCTACTTACACATTCAAAACTGTAAATTTTGTTAAATAGTACGGTGTTATATAAATATTTCCATTTTATGCTACTTAATGTTGTACTCATTTTACAGGGCAATATAGTATGTTTTACTCCACCACATTTATTTGACACTTCTATAGGCACCTGGTACTTTTTTCATTAATCCAATGATGTATGATGATCTACTTAGTTGTTTGCAAACTATCAAAAATTTATTTTATATTGAACAATTACAACATTAAAATCAATATTTAGCAGAAGCATCACTAGTGATGATATATAGTTAAACTACATTTCCCAATAACTTTAACAATGGTTCTTCTTTTAATTAAATAGCTTTTTAGTAGTTTAGCCCATTTACTGACCAGGTAGTGTTCACAAAACTTACATTTTTTTTTTGTTATTTACTTTTTATTGTTGTTTTTGAGAGAACGTAACACAAATACAAACAGTAATAGAACAAACAGCAAGGGGAGAATCCAACATTCAGTTATCATTTAGTCCACATGTACATCAATATGCTCACATATTGAAATTCTTAATATTAATAATATTAATATTCTTCTTTGCAATAAAGTTTGAGAATATGCCCCTGTAGGGGTATGTTGTTTTTATACAAAGTCAGGCCTTACAGTTGAAACATAAGTGAACCATTTTAACCAATTTTCAGCAAAGATATCAATTTTACATTTCAGTTTAAATGTGATTCTCTTCATAATGTATAACTGTAAACAACATCAATCCAGTCATTTATAGTAGGTATGTCTCTTTTCAGCAATCTTCTGGTCAGGGCCTTCTTCCTTGCTACAGTAGCCTCAATAAACATTTCTCACTCTTTACACACTTGGGTTCTTCTAAATCGTTGACGTACATGACACAACCTTTAAGACTGAAGATGGAGTGGAAGTGAGTTCATTTGAAACAACTTAGAAAACTTAAATTCAACAGGTGATCTTTGTAAATCACGGAAGAAGCTGCTCCGAACACACATTCAGACACATTCACTAATCCACAGAGAACACAGCCAACCAGTTTATCACTAGTTAACAGTACAAAGACAAGTTAGCACTCTCTGTCTATAGCAGGAAATTAATCTAAGCCTCAGTAAAATACAAAATCCAATAAATAAAGTTCAAGTAAGAGGAATGAGGCAACAGAATCAGCAAGTGTAAATCAATGTGTAGGGGTTTGACAAAATGATTGAGTTGAAATGCATATGGATACAGCTAATAGTACAAAATGAACCAAAAATAATAATAATAATAATAACCCTCAAATATGGTGCAGTATTGAGGTGAGTAAAAGACATAAATACAGTTAAAAACTAAACAGTATACAAAAATAAATTAACTAAAATTACAACCAAACATACTTGTTATGTAACGTATGTGATTTGGACTGATGGCTGACCAATGATTTGACTCAATATAAAAATTCAAAGTTAACTTGCAATAAACTACTCTTTGCATTGTTACTGTATCTCAGCTTACTACATAATCAGGGGTTAACGTCTATGGAACTGAGCCTCATTTATTCATTGTGAAGTCATTCAGTCCTTTTTGGAAGCAGCTTGTCCATCAGTGAATTAAAATACACTATAACATAAAAATATAACTATTACTTTGCATCTGCTATCTTGCTTCAGAGGCTGCTCAATCATAACAAGTCTCACTATCAGTCTGACTTGAAATGGGTGAGAAAGTTGATTTTATAGAGATGTATGGACATTTCTAACAATGTTCTACAGTAGTACAAACTTTGAATGCAGCCATTCTGCGTAATGACTCTTTACATTTAATACTTGAAAAAAACAAAACAAACCAACCAACTCCTTAGACCCAGCAATGTCTTTTTGTCCTCTGCAGGAGACAAGAGTTTCACAGCTTTACATAAAAAACAGTGCAAAAAGAAAAAATGATCAGAAAAACAGTTGCATCACACTGTTTTTTTCTTTCCTTGGTCTCAGGAGGTTAAAGTACAAAACAAATGTAGCTTCTCTACATTTACTGAGCAGACATTTAGGGATTTTACTTGCGATAGAATATTTCTGCATGGTGGTGTTGCTAGTTTTATTTAAGTACATTAAAGGACAGGAAGTAAAATAGTAAAATGCAAACCCATATTAATGCATCACAGTAACCCTGGAGACGCTTCTCATAACAGATATTTTGGTTTATGAAAGCAGGCAAAGCGCAAGTGTTACTAATAACATTAACTGTGTCTCTGTTCCATTTAGCGACAACAGGTGGCTTTTCCAGTGAACCAGTATGTACAGCTGTAAGGCCTGACACAGACAACACCTAAATGGTAAGCAGCCCTTTTAAAGGTACCACTTAGACCTGTATATTTTCTGCCCTAAGGAGTCAAAATGTCACTGGGGAAAAACAGTGTTGTATAGTAACAAAGTAATAATACTTCACAAGTATGTTTTGGGAGAATTTGTATTTTTTATTCTGTTTTCTTTCACTTGTACTTCACTACATTTCCTAACTCAGTTGCATACTTCTACTATGATATGTTTTTAATGCGCAGTGTTGTTACTTGTTACAGAAAATAAATAAATAAATAAATAAATAAAGGAAATTTGGTGTTTTCGCCACTGAGATTACTGGTGACTGCAACGAAGTCAGGCAGCTGGTTCGACCACTTGTGGGTGTTTTGGGGTAATGTGATGTTGGTGTAAGCTTGGCAAGTTTTTAGAGAATTTGTCAAAATGCAGCAACTGAACCATACTGTGGTACACTTACTGTCCCAAATAATTTGTTTTCCTCTTATTAATAGTAAATCATGTTGAAGTTTTCCCTGTTTGTGGTGCTAAAGTAATGGCGCTATGATATTGGAGCAGTAATAGTCATTTCCCACTTTTAATACTCCAGTGCTATGGAGAAGACTAGTCTTCACATGCTGTTCTCTGTCTGTCACTAGCGGTCTTATCCGAACCCCATCTGTCTGACTCACCCCCATCGATGCCTTCTTCAAGCACTGTTACGCAAATCCAGTACACTACACCTCCCTTATTTTTGCAGTTTTAGATTAAACTTCCTGTATTTCTGAATGCTTTAAGTGAACACGTTCTTCTAAATTGGCACATTCGGAGAAAATTAGCAATAAATATTACAAGCTGGACGTTTAATGTTTACAAGTTTACACATTTTCAAGTTTTTAGCCTCATTTCTGCGTAGATCGGTTCTGATGTTTGTTTACAGAGTTCCTTCCTCTCCTGTTTCGTCTCTTACAGGCCATGTTATCGGCTTCTTAATATCTTAAATTTAGAGTCTTGAATGACCGCCCTGGAACACCCACTCTGAGTTTTCTGCCCGTCCACCTGCTGCCCATTCACCTTTCATCACCAGTTCTCCTTCGTCTGCTCAACTCGGTTAATAAATTGAATCGGAAAAGTCCATAATAATGTCATTTTTTTAAGCCTCATCTTTTTGTTTTGCATCTTTTCCTCTGTCCCGTCTCCATCTTTAATCACTCTCTATGTCTTCTTTTTTTGGGGCAGTCATGGGAGAATAATACAATTAGTGAAACAATCTAGAGGGAAGGGGTTATTTATAATAGTGAGATAGGGAGGAGATTTCTGGGTGGGAGTGGGGTCAGATATGATATTTCAGATGCTGGAGCGCCTATTGGTCTGGGGTAAAATTGACTTCCATAAAGAGAAAGTTGGGGTTTCCTTTGACGTTGGGGAATGCAATATATAGCAAGTTAAACAGCCAAATCTGAGCCGCTCTGCAAATCTGTCTCCCCGTTTTTGTTTGCATCTTCAACTAAGGTAATGCACCATTTATTTTCTCTGCTGTGGTCAAGAACTAAAATTACAAAATACTTTCTCTCTCATGCTGTTCATAAATGTCAGTGTGGATTTTTGAGCTTTTGTACACACAAATGCTGTTTTCTTGTGGAGAGTGAAGGTTCCAGCTCTGTAGAAATCCTTGGTGTAAGATGATGACGGTAAATGAGGAGTTTTGAATGTTAAATGCGGTTACTTTTGGGGTGAAGCATTCGTGGCTGCAGGTGTGAAGCACAGTGGGATGGAGTGCTCTGGTGTAAATGGACTCTAGAGCTGAAAAGTGATAGTCCCAGTGTTTATCGCAGTGTCATCACAGTCTGTTTGACTAAAATCATGTGTCAGTCTGAGCTCCAGGTTGACTTTAATGCTTGAATCTGTTGGAAAATGTCCAGAATTATCTGTATGTTTGAGGGTAAGGACGGCACGGAACTTATTTATTTTGTTCACTCTGAACGTCAATACACACTGCTGTTCGTAAAGTTGGAATTATTTTGTTTTCAGACACATTCCTCTTTTTATTCCTGTTTCTATACATCTGTAATCACCTTTGACCTGGTGCCATGATTACTTACTGAGTCCCAGTTACACTTTATTTATCAAGAATAAATCACATTGTCACAATCATTTCACAAGAACAGGTACAAATATTTTATTCCAACTTTATGGGCTACAGTATATTACAAAATGTATAAACAAAATAAAATACAATAAAAAAAAAATGATTGCAGAATTTTTATTAGTCTATTTACACATAGACTTGATCTACATGTGACCTCTTGACATCTGATAAAATGTGTAGAACTGAATACCTCTTAATACATTTTACTCACATAAAGTAAAAATAGTGTTTAATTAAGAACATAATTACTGCTGGATGGAAAAGCATTTACAGTTTGCTACAATGAGAAGACTGTAAGATTATCCGAGATTTATTTTTAACATATTGCCACTCAGCTATTAACATGACAATAAGATTTGGAATATATCTTTAGGAAGATGATACTTTGTCTTGTCTTTATAATTTTTTTTCCAAGCAACACATTTATAGTAATGTAGAAGAAAGTAAAATGTCATCACTGTCGAGCAGATATTGTTGGTAGAGATATTTGCCTAGAAGAGAAACGCATGATCTGATACTAATATTGAAGGATTTAGATGAGAAGATAAAATCCTTAAGGGCTTATAGCTCTGTGCACCAATGCAGAAAGACCTGAAACCTCATAGGTCCTGGTTTTTCTATTTGGAAGAAGTGTTTGTTCATCTGGATTGTTCTGCACAGTCGCTATTTTCAGAGAAGACAGTTAAGCTAAAGTCCTGGTCATGTCCAAGATGTTTGAACCAACAGAGGAGTATCAGGTGTTTCTGAAAATCTTCCAGAAGACAGACCTTTCATCACAGGGACACCCGTGGGGGGACAACTGGACCTCCAATCCTTGTCCTAATTTAGACTAGAGGTTTTTCCTTGAGGTGGACTGGTGATGCTGGACTTGGTGTCATGTTTCCTCTAAGTGGGCTTAATTTCTGAAAAACACCAGACACATTCATTCCAGTGCTGACCCGACCTTCACCTCTGTACAATGATTCCCTCTGTTTTCTACCTCAGCGTACCACGGATAATAAGTGTCCCTTTTATAAAAGACGCTGTCCTGATGAACTCTTTAAGAATAGATTTTTCTATTTGCTAGTTGGTCAGTTTATGTGGCTTTTTATTTTCTTGATATGCAAAATGTCATGTTTTTCGACAGATTGTGAAGTGAAACAAACGGCAAGATGTCGGAGTGAGTAAATCTGTTTTGTTTTATAAATGACTTAATGGGAACTTAACACCGTAGCTGAACTTTATGACATTTTATAATTACATCTGTCATTTATTTTATGACATTTCCGTCGCACTGAAAATCTGTCGGTTTCAATCAAATATTAATCTTTGTGTTTTCTTTTCTGATTTCTTATTTTATTTGCTCATTGAGTTAAATTTAGTAAAATAACAAATCCTCTATTTCAAACGCTTCAGAAAAAAGATGTCTTCGAGTCGCAAGCATCATCTAAAAGTAAGTGTCCTTCAGGCGTATTTAATATTGCTATTAAAAGTAGCCTGGCCACAATATTAGAGACAACAGTCTGGCTGATGCAGCGAGGGACTGACAACATTAGCAGCTGATCTTATCTGGCTGTTATTTGGCAGAGTTTGATGCTGTCCATCGCCAAAGGTTTGCTGGAGGAGGAGGAGAGAGAGCGGGAGGTGGAGAGGACGAGGTACATGGCTGAAAACTGCCCTCCTCTGTCCCTGCCCAGGAGCATGCAGGAGCTGCAGGTACGCAAGCAGTTTCACCAACACTAAACCAAGATGTGATTCACTGTAGGTGGTTGATGAACAGCAAAAGGGGTCACTTGGTTCTGCCTTTATTGGCCAAAGGCTATTTACATGTTTTTGTTTTTTTTTGCATCCATTCACTTTAAATTTAGAATCATCGTTTGTGTGATGTTTGAAATAAAAGGATTGACTCCACAAAAGTAATTACACCAGCTTTTACATAAGCCTTACCGGGTTCCTTCAGATTTATTAATCATGGTCTGTTTTTGTTCCTAAAAGTGTTCTTTATGTCTCTGTTCAGGAGTTCTGCAAGGACCTGCATCGCAATATTGACAAAATTGATGAAGAGAGATATGACCTGGAGATGAAAGTCACCAAGTCCAACAAAGAGGTAGATGATGTGACTTAAATGAACCGCTAAATATGAAAAATAATAATAATAAGCACCACTTCAATCCTGACTAATCCTCAGTGGAGCCCCCTGTTACACCCTCAAAATCTGTTTGACAACAACTCACACTTGCAATATGATTTTTTGTACACTGTGGAATCTTCTCCGTCACATCCCAAAGATTCTCAGTGGGGTTCAGGTCTGGACTTTGTGAGGGGCCGATCCATGTGTAAAAGGACGTCTCAAGCTCCCTGAACCACTCAACAATTTGAGCCTGATGAATCCTGCTATTGTCATCTTGGAATATGTCTGTCATCAGTGCAGAAATGTTCATAACTGCACTGGTCATTCGGTGTATTCAGGTTCAGGTGACTTCATTTTATGGACACATACTGTTGCTGGACCTAGACCTGAACCAACTGAACCAACCCCAGATCATAACACTACCCCCACAGGCTTGTACTGTAGGCACTAGGCATGATGGGTAATCTCTTCATTCACCTCTCTTCTCACCCTGATGTGTTCATATCTCTGGAACAGGGTCAATCTGGACCCATCAGACCACATGACTCTTTTGAAGCTCTACTTTTCTGTTATCGTCATTGATAAGGCTTCACAGCTGTTTACTCACAATCCCCTGAGTTGTCTTCACCTTATGCCTGGTGGAAATGCTCTTATTGAAACGATTAAATGTAACCATGACTTTTAATGTTGATTTTTAAATTTTTTTTTTTTGCGGTTTGATGTAACTGATATTTGATCACTTGAATCATTCCTTGAAGATGATGGTTCACGTCTATCCTTACAGGTTTTAATATTGCGCTGGGCAGTTTTTAACCTAATTTTAATAGTTTGATCAATCTCCTTGGTTGTTGGCTTGATGCAGGTCAATATTTTGGCCTTTCTTAAACTGAGTTACACTTTTTCCATGACCACGAGATATAGCTTATCTTCTGACATGGTGGTTTAAATGATGAAAAATGAGCTCTTACCTATTTGCTTTGTTAAATCCACGTGGATACCTTCTTTTGGCCATACTGTGTACAGTATATCCTCTGGATTATAGTGAAACAACCACTATCAGGTTAAAGGTGTTACATTTTCACATGGGTCATTGTTACTCACCTCCTTTTAGATTGATGACCTGAAGATCAAGGTTCAGGATCTGATGGGTAAATTTAAGAAGCCTGTCTTGAGGAAAGTGCGCATGTCTGCCGATGCCATGTTGAAAGCTCTGTTGGGCTCCAAACACACTGTCAACCTGGACCTGAGGGCCAACCTGAAGCAGGTCAAGAAGGAGGTCAAAGATGAGGTGAGGAACTGACTCACTGAGACACAAAGGTTGAGGAAATTCCTTTAGCGTTTTATGTAATTATTAGATAGAAAACAATGGTGAAAAGGATGGGGAATGATGTGAAACAAAGGTGTGACAAGATCTGAACTTCAGACATCGCTGATCATGGTTAGCATCTTAACCTTGTGAACCTTTGGCGTACATGTCAATCTGTGAATTGTTAATTGGATTTGGAAGACTGATTTTACAGCTCATCGTCTAGTCGAGCAACATTAAACAGAGAAAGGTAATAACACAAGGCGTTTCAAGCTGCTGTTAAACCCCTGGTGTGTAGTAGGAACCTCCTTTTTCGCTCACCGGCAGATAGGCCAGGAGCTGTTGTGAAGGCACTGTGTCCGGTGTGGTCTTCATCGCTGTGATCGTCTTTGTTAGCAGTTTCTTCAAACATCTTTTAGATTTTTACCTTTTTGACAAATTTTCAAAATATTAAAAATGTTCCTTTACTTATATTGGGTCATATTTTGATGACTTATGACATGGAAAGTTATTACATATATCAATATAGTTACTAATGAGCACTGATAGGAAGTCATGTATGGACTTTCATTTAATCAGTTGAGTTCTCCTCCAGTGAAAGTACCACCCACTTCTATTGGGAGATTGAGCTCCTGCATCCAGACCACAGGACTC
>JAPQRP010000025.1:20271939-20293964 GCA_037367295.1 Apogon hyalosoma
GTCTAAAAATAAGTTCTTATATCTCACTGAAAAGTTACTCTTTAGGTGATTATGTCTTATTCTAAGTGTGATGAGATATTTTAACTAGAAATGAGAAAAATACATTTGGTAAGATTTAGATTTTTTTTTCCAGTGTAGAACATGCTGGTGAGATGCAGGGCCATTGGTACTATTTTCCTTTCTGGCAGCAGTTGCCGCAAGTTGAAACCCAGTGATGCCTGTCATCCAGTAAAACAGTAAAAACATGGCAGGAGTCTGTTTTGCAAATACTTAAGTGGTGTTTCTTTACCGTTAGTGGGTATAGCATGCTATTTTTATGACTGACATCCCTTCTGAGAAGATTAAGTCAAACATTTTAATGGTGTCTAATTTCATAATCATATATTTCACATATTTCCTGTAACTTCTGGTTAAGCTCTGATTTGAGCTTGTTTTGGTCTTTCAGGATAAGGAACTGCGTGACGTTGGTGACTGGCGTAAAAACATTGAAGATAAATCTGGCATGGATGGAAGGAAGAAGATGTTTGAGGCTGAGGCTTAAATTAATGTCTTATCTTTAAAACCTGCATCTGCTCTGAACAGTCCTGCAGTTTTTTACATTTCTGTCTTATTGTCTGGATTTATTTACCTTTTCATTTATGCATTTTACAGTAAATATGTATGGAGCCAACATTGTAAGCTGCAGAAACCTTGACTGAATAAACAAGTAGCACCTGCAGAGGGAGCCTAATTCTCATGCTTTGCCACATGTGCACCATGTTGTATTGTTTCAGTAGATGTGATTGACTGGAACAGGGGTTAAAGGGCATATTTTTTAGTTGACTGCTGTAAACCTACCCTATCACAACCCTCACTTGTAAAAAATGACTCAGTGAGTACTGTGGTTTGACACAAACGTATGTCTGTAACATTTAGATGTCTTCTGATATAATCCAGGTCTGAGTCTTATTTCATGGTTGTTGCTGTTTTAATATGTGCAAAGCCTCTAATGGTGTCAAATTCACTGAAGGTTAAAACTCCTGGCAAGAGATGTTATCTTTAACACATCCTTAATGAAGACACAGGTGTGACTTTATGGGAAACAGTGAGACGTGTGCCACCTGATAATTTCATTTAAATCATGCACCTCCTGGTACTTGATATTATTTTTTGTTACTCTTAATATTTGAGTTACTTAGGATTGAAAAAAAGTCAGGTCTCCTTCAAAAAAGAGATTTTATCACAAGGGACTTCCTGGTTAGATAAGGGTTAAATAAAAAAAGTCATAATATTTCTATTTCTTTGTGAGTAAATTTCCCCACGGATTATTCAGGAGCAGATCTGAGGTAAGCAAGATATTTTTGTACAGTTTATTGTTTTAAAGTATATTTCATAACTCGTCAGTTTTATCCATTTTGTCTAACGTGAAATCATGTTTGACTTTGTTCAGTATTCAGTTGTCTGGTCTTTCAGCTCTCTGTTTGCATTTCAGGTATTTAGCTGTGACTATTCTTGGCTGCAGCGGCTCACGGTGAGTTCAAGTTTTTATGGAGCAATTAAAATGCATGCTTTGTTTCCTAATGCATTTTCATTTAATTGGTCTGACATTCCCATCACTATGAATCTCTGTTATGTGTGTCTTGTCTACTCATGATTCGTCAAACGTAACTTGTTAGCCTCAATCAAACTCAAATACCCGATTTTAAATAATACGTCTTGTTTGAATAGTATCTTTAGAACCTAAATTGTTGCTGTACGTTATATAATATGTATAAAAAATCGAAAAATAGCAGCGTGAATAAACAGAACGGTTACTGATATTTTCAGTCACACACCACTAACAGGTCACTTATGATCAAAGTTTAGTTTAATTAAATGTAAAAAAACCAAAAAAAGCACAAAAATGTCATGTTCAAAACAGACAGACACTATCACTTGCACTATACATCGTCTACCCCCTGCATTATGATCTGCTGATTGAAAAATACCTCTGCTTTAATCATTTAACTGCATTTTGTGAATCAGATGACACAAGATAATGCAGATAACAATCTTAAAGGGCGGGTTATTTATAATGAGGCGGGCTGAGAAAGGGGGCAGATGACACTGTACTGTATTTCATGACCTTGCCAGCCCATTGGTTTGACCAGTAATCCACTTCCATAAAGAGAAAGTGGAGGATTTAGATGGCTATCAGAGATTGCAATATATACCTTCTTAACACTTCGTCTGCCTTGGACTCATCTGTGTGGCTGTGACTCTAACAAGCTGGTAACTCTGCTTTGTTAAGGTTGGTTTGATGTAGTTTCATTGTGTTCAGTAGATAAAGTATAAAAGCGTGGGATGTTTCTGTAGTTTGCATGGGTATTTTTTGCATGAAAACTACCGTAAATAGGAATAGATCTGTCTATTTTTTTTCTTATAAGTTATTAAAAAGTCATTATTGTCAAGGTTAAAGGTTAAGGATATGTGTTTGGGTTGTTTTAGTTTTGCTGAATATTTAACACATGTTCACATGATCACAACATTGCTCAGATTGTTTAGTGGCTGCTCACGCTCTGTATTTTATTGAGGCGTCGATTACTATGAGCGTTTTGTAGCAGCAATAAAATGTCAAAGGTTTATGGTTTGATGTATGAGTTGTATGTATAGAACTAAAGTGTTAACGATTATGAGTTTGAGCAACTTAAACAATTTTTGATTCATTAAGAATTGGAATCAGATTACATTATTATAGTTTTTTGCATAAAATTACTTGTAATTGTAAAAAAAAAAAATGCATGGGAAGTTTTAGCTTTTAGTGTGTTTGTGTTTTTATTCCTTATTTGTTCTATATTGTTATTGTTATTTCTCGATTGTTAAAGCTAAAGGAGTAGTTTTTCCACCTCGCTTCAGAAGCACTTGGACATAATTTTAGTCGGCTGTGATGTACGGTCTGGTGAAGTGTCTCACTGAAATGCAACACCACTACAAGGCATGAACTCGAAAACCGATCCGTCAGTGTTTATCCTCCTGTCAGCACCCAAGGGTTTTCACCGGAAAATCTATACTAATCTGCTTCAAACGCCAACCTCACCCTCTGTTTTCACTTGACACTCCAGTGGAATCCTTCCTTTCCCAAATTTAGCTTTTCCTCAATGGTGTTTGTTTGCTTCTTTGGGAAAATAAGATTCCTATTGTTTTATTTGTGTTGGTTCTTCCTCAGCCTCTGTGATTAGATGCATCTTTAGGTTAGTTTAAGTACAGAAGTCAGTTGTTTTTGCCAAAGTTACTATAGGTTAGTAGCAGGTCAGCTTTAGTATTTGGTCAACTTTTACAGTAAAGTAACTTTTAAAACGTATTTATTTTGATCTTGGTACAGATTTGTAGTTAAATCACAGAGACTACAACTAGCCTTGGATTTCTTTTTCTTTTTCACATATGTTTAGATCATTTGGCTCTGAATTACTTATTATATAAATAATATAAATCTGTCGCATCACATTAAATCTCCACTTTGCGCTTCAGCTTGAAGACTAATCTCCAAATTTAGACGCTTTTCCAAGAGTATTTGAACGATTAAACAACAATAGTTAATATAAAAGACAACAGCTGAGATAATTTCTTGCCAAACAAAATTCCACCGGTAGAGGAATTTAATGACTTATCAGCTCTTTTTTTTTTTTGTTTCTATAATTTTACAACAAAAACCACCAGATTTTCCATTCAGACACAACACTTTGCTCTATTTTAAAAGCCAGTTTGAAATAAAGGTTTCTAAGTTTCCCAGCGTGAGGCTGATAAACTGTATGTGCATCTGAGGTCAGGTTATTTTTGCCGTACGCTCTAATGTCTTAGCTGTCTGAGGGATGTTCTGTAGTGTTGAGTTACAACAAACTCTACCACCCTCCCTCCAGAGACAATTGTCCACATAACACACACACACACACTTAAGACAAAAATCAGGTCCCAAATTTAACCCTGCAGATATTATTCCATCTCCACAGCAACATGTTGTCAAGTCCTCAGAGTTTTGAGTGTCCTAAAATACACCGTTAGCCCTGGAGATACCCCCCTGCTGTTATTAGTTTACAGATGACGGCCATTTGTTCCTGGGCCAACTATGTGTTTCAGGATGCCTGCAGTGGTTGTCAGACGTCTTTTCTTTTAAGACGAGCCCGCTGTCATTTTTCCCTCCATAATGAAGACGCTAACAACAGCTGTGGCTCTAGAAATAGAGTCTTAATCCGCTGCTCCGTCACAGCTCCTAAACATTACAAACAACTCCGGTAGTAGCTATCTGGTGCCATCAGAGTCCGCAAGGCCGGTACTTAGGGAAACTATACGGCCAGGATAGATTGACTATTTTAGATGCAACAGAGGTGAAGTTTTTTTGTTCGCAGTTTCAGTCTAAGCTACTTTATATCACTCCTTTTAAAAAAATGTTTTTACAGTAACTTGGCGGACCACTTTCCAGTTTGCCGCTTGTTTTCCATTCATTGTGTTTAAATGTTAAGGTTGAATTAGTTCATCACTACATCATATGAAGCAAAATCAGCCTGCACCACTTAAGTGTGTGTCAGCGATACACAAAAACATTTTAGGTATTTGATGATTAACTCAACATTAACTTAAGAAAATTTTAACACAGCAAGCGGAATTTATTGATTTAATATATGATTAAAAAAAAATACTAGGGGAATAAATGTCAGGTTACTGTAGTTGTTGTAGGCTGTGTGTTTTTAAACATGCTGAAATAAAAAATATTAACATGTTTAGTTATTATTTTGCTGTGCTAGTATGTAACTCACACTGTAACATGGTTAAAAGGTTATGTAATCAGCTGATATTCACCATACATTGCATATTAGTAGGGCTGGGTGGTAAAATAGTAATAGTATTTGTCAGGATGTCATTTTGTATTGTGATAAGTTTACATGATAGTGGCATTTTTCTTTTCTTTTTAGAGTTTCATTTGTTTTGTTGTTTGTCATTGTCGACTAAAAGACCCAGAACTCAGCTTGTTTCACAAACATAGAATATATGATGTATGATGATATGATATATCACAATGAATAAGATGAGCAAAATTAGAAATAAAATATAAATGTGTGTTGTTGTATTACAACTTTAGTTTTCATCTTGTTTCATCTTTGACATTATTTTGTTTTTTTTTTTCTGTTTTGTCATTTTTATTGTATCTCTTTTACATTATTTTCATGTTATTGTGTCTCTTAATATCTGGTTTAATCTTTTGCATCATTGTTGTGCTTTACATAATCTTATCTTCCTATTTTTTTTATTTTTCCACATTGTTTTCATGCTGTCTTTGTCTCTTCTGTCTTGTTTTGTCTCATGTTTGTTTCTTAGCATCTTTTGCTTTAATTTAATTCTTTTAATTTTGCTACTTTTCAAGTCGTCTAAAAGGACAAGTAACCTTATGATTTCTTCAAGTTTCACTCAAAAATCAGCCTTTAAATTGGGAATAAATAATGATTTGACATTTGTTTGTGATAATCATTGATTGATAACACTTCGCCATGCCCCACATACTACTGTCACCTATCAAAGTAAAACATTTCGTCTACTTATATCAATTGCAACACATCAATCATCAGGTTAAGAGTTAAACTTACTTTCAAATTGTTTTTAATTGTACACATTAGCGTGCTATGGTAACATGCCGGTGTAACATACTAATAATTACCATGTTAGCATTCTGGTAGCATGTTAGCCTAAGCCAGGAATGTTCCCAGGTCCTAACCCTGACCATGACCCTGGGAACACACAGTCTATTTGTCATGTTCCCATTTTGTGCCATTGTAAATCTGGGCAACTCAGGACAATGGAAACCTAGACCCTTGGGAACAGTGGAATGACTCTGCTGCAGTCTCCCTATGATGTGTCTGGATGGAATTTGGTTATTTGTTTTATATTAATCCTGTCAGGATCTGATGATAAATTCTGACCCGCTGGCGGCATCACAGGATCATGAAAGTCTTTGTGAGTCATTCTCTGTGGATTGTAAATACTTGAGCCAAATTTACTGACAATCCTTCCAATAGTTGTTCCTGTCTGGATCACATTGTCCACAGAGCTATGCTACCAGTGTGGCTAAAAATAGCAGGTATCGTCCTTTTGGGCATTAACACCACGGGTTACAAAGTTCAGTTCCATGAATTTTCCTAGAATTAACTTGATGTCTTAAGATAGCATTAACACGGTCCGAACATGAAATGTGAGCCAGGCGAGTTCATCCAACAGCAGAGAATTAAGAGGGAGGCGTGACTGTGGACAATAGTTGCATAAAATTGAACAGTTGAAGGTAAAAGTGCACAGTTTGAGATTGAAAAAATAGAAATGAATACAAACGGTACAGACCTCTCTAAATGCAACTAAATCTAACTATTCAGTCTGAAATCTCATGAATTTTACCTTTATCACAACCTAATGTCAGCTCTTCCAGTTTAATTAGATACACATAGTTGAACTAATGGAGTCGAATCCAGCAGCGCTGCACTCAGTTATACGGTTATAAATGAATATGAATAATTGAAAGGTACTAAAACAATCCAAAAACGACCATATGATTATTTTGTAGTATGTGTTTCAGTATCTAGTTGACTGTCTTCGATAGAAATAAACACATTAGTATGATTTAAAAGTGTTACTATAATGTATTTTGTGTATAATAACATTTAATTTAATTGAACAATCTCAAATATACTGGTCCTAATTTTAATCCTGTCTTTTTTCAACCAGGTAACTGTCCTGCAGCTAAGATGGCCACTGAGTAAGTGAACAGTCATTTTATTTTTGTAAATTCTCATTAATAACCTGCCTGTTTGCATACATTTCCAAGTCAAGGATCAAGTCTTGCTATGGTTTCAGTAGTTTTTTTTTTTTTTTGCAACTTTATTTATCATTTTTCCATATCAACAACACTGACATCATTAAAGCATTTCTTACAAAAGTTGTGAACTTGCCCCCCACCCCATCCAGGTGGCATTCCCACAAATACATCCACATAAACACACACACATATCAAATGGGCAAACAGAACACCAAAAGAAGAAAAGAAATATACACAAGTACAAGAAACAAACAGACCAATAATAATAATAAAAAGGACTCAAATCAATCTGTGTTTATCATTCTGGTCATAACACCACCATTCTGGACCTCTGGTATAAGAAAAAAGTCCCAGCAGTCAGAGTATGGGCACTGAGAAGACTAAGACAGCAGTCAAAGAGAAAGAAAGAAAGAAAAATACATTAATAAGTAAAAACAAGGAGTCAGGCAAAAGGCAGGCTCTTGATAGGAGTTATGAACTGTGGCCAGGTTCTGTCGTATCTGTCCTCCAACCCGTGTATTGTGTACCTAATTTTTTCAAGGTCCAATTCCAACATCACCTCTCTAATCCAATGAACATAGGCAGGAGGGTTCTTCCCCTTCCACTTCAGCAATATCCATGGTCTCAGTAGTTTTTTTTTAGCATCTTTATCTTGAACAGAAAGACTTGAATGAGAAAAATTTTGCACATGTATGTCATATTCCATTGTTGTTCCACCATTTTGAAGATAAGACTCCAAATTTGAATCACTTGCCAGTAATTACAGTTATTTTTGGAGCTTTGTATGTACAGATTCAACATAGCCCCTCAAATGTTAGTTCTTAAGCTGATGGTTGTTTTTTGTTTCTGTCTGCAGGAAAAGACTGTCTGCGAGGCGTAAACACACCCTGAAGGTAAGATCACAAAATACATAAAAACTCATTTTGATTCCTGTCGAACCTTAATTAACATCCCTAACATGGTGTGATGCTGATATCTGCAGAGCTGTATGCTCATGGTGGCCAATAATTTGCTGGAAGCTGAAGCATCAGTGAAAGCTGAAGAGAGGCAGAAGTTTTTGGCAGAGAAACTTCCTCCTTTGGAGCTGCCCTACTCCAAAGACGAGCTCATGGTGAGAAAAAAATATGTATCTACCCTGAACCTTGAGTGCTTTGATCATGTCTATTGTCTTTTCTCATATTGTCATATCTGTCTGTTGTGTTCTTATATGAATAATGGAACAATCTTACATTAAAATATGTGTTGAAATAAAATTAAATCTACCAGTGGAATCAAATAGAATAACCTTAACAAGCAGGATGTACTGACAAGATTTGTTTATTATTTGGGTAGTAATATAGTTGGCATTATGTTTTAGTGTTGTAACAGGTCATTAAAAACCATTAAAAGTCATTAAATAGTTTTTGTGAAATTTAAGGCCTTAAATTGCAATTAAAAGCATTAAATTATGTCCAGAGGCATTAAAAAATTAAATACACTTGATGGGAAAAAAGCATTGTTATTCAGGATTTATTTTGATTATATAAACATTAAATAATTTTGATGTGAAGTATAGTGTGATGATTGACAGGTGGAACCCTTAAACTGGCTATTGTTGATGGCCAGTACACAAAGTCACAACACTGGATGCTTGGAATGCGACGTGCTGTGAGTGTGCTCATGCCGGGGTGAAAGAATGGAGGGAATATTAGCAAATGTTGTAAAAATGGGAAAATGCAAGTTTCAGCAGAAGTGACTGGAAGAGGAACTATTCAGAACCTGGTTAAAGCCTGTGGACGGTAAACTGTCATAAAACTATATATAAAACTGTACCTGCAGTTGGACACGGGCATTAAATTGGTTTAAACTGGCATTAAAAAGCATTAAATTACATGTGCTGATACCTACAGAAACCCTGTTTAAATACAAAACAAAATTTTACAATACAGGTTTTCCTTCTTAATTAGTATTGCCTACACACTTATTTATCTAAATTTAAGTTGTAAAAAGTCATAAATAAAATAATGTACACTGATTAATAATAGGCTGTCAGTGAAAGACAAAAACAGTCTCAGTGGCATCATTAGGGTCTGCTCCAGAATTATAGGCGTTCAACTAAAAGACCTGTGTTCTTTATGGAAGAAGCAGGTGGTGCAGAAAGCCAAAGAATCCTAGACCAAGCAGACCACATCCTCAAAGATAATTTAGTTTGGTTTGGTTTGGTTTGGTTTAGTTTATTTCATTTTAGACACAAACATAATACAAAACTTAAGAAAAAAAAACCAAAACAAAAATAAAAAATAGAGTAATAGAAAAAGGAACAAATAGAAAATGGAACAACTGTTGTGCCTGAAAGGGAGTAGGAAGAAGCCACTGCTCATCCAGTCCATCCCCCCGATTCCAGTCCTCAGACTGTTAGTGCCTAATCACATAATATACAACATAAGATTGTGATTATTCATAAACACACCCCTACAAACCTATACTCACATACACATACAGTCACATACACATATACATGCACAACAGTTTCTGTCTACATCTGATCAGATTCACTCTAATGTCGTCATGGAGACGACACAAACTCCTTTCTTCCCTCTGTCATTAGGCTGCTGCGTGAGTTAGGGTTGTAGGGGGCCCGTTTACTTACTGTTACTTGTTTGTTTGTGTTTTTCTCTTTTCCTTGAGATGTAGCTGCCCATGTATTTACTAATGATGACATTAAGCTGCTCATACTGATTGCGTGCATGTGTATGATGATGATGTCTGTCCATCAGTCAGTCAAATTCATTAAATTGAACCAATATTGCTTTGTCTTCAGGAACTCTGCAAGAAGCTTCATGAGCAGATTGACATCAGTGAAGAGGAGAGATACTGCATAGAGTTCAAACTAGACATGGTTCTTAATGAGGTGAGACTTTCTCTAATCAAACACATTGATTTACTTTTAAATATGCAGTGAACATTTACCGATTTATAGTAATTTGCACCTGTCTGTCCCAAATTTTCCTAAAGGTTCGGGATCTCAACATCAAGATTGTGGATCTGAGGGGCAAGTTTAAGAGACCCAGGCTGAAGAAAGTACGTATGTCCGCTGATGCTATGCTGAAAGCTCTGCTGGGCTCTAAACATACAGTCAACATGGACCTGAGAGCCAACCTGAAGCAGGTCAAGAAGGAGGTGAAAGAAGAGGTGAGCTGCTACCTGCTTCGTTTAGTTGTAGCTTTATGGCTTTTTCACACCCGTCTTGTTGAGTCCAGACTGTTGGGCTTTTTACAGTTTAATCCAAACCACATTCAAAGTGATGAAACTTGCTCACTGCCAAAATCTAAATCTTACCAAGTGTATTTTTCTTATTTCTAGTCCAAATATTTTATCACGCTTAAAATAAGACATAATCACCTAAAGAGTAACTTTTCAGTGAGATATAAGAATTTATTTTTAGACAGTAGATCTGGAAAATCTTACTTCAACAAATCTTACCAAGATAATTTTCAGTTCTTCCATTGGAGGATTTTTTTTTGCTTAATTCAAGATTTTTTGCTAAATTCAAGCAAAAAAATCTGCCAATGGAGATGATTATGTCTTATTTTAAGTGTGATCAGATATTTTGACGAGAAATACACTTGGTAAGATTTAGAGTTTTTCCAGTGCTCTGGACCACGATTCAGACTAAACAGCTGAACTTCTGTGTGACCTAAAGTAATGGCTTCGGTCCAGATCAGACTGAACCACAGTTTAATTAATTTACAGTGTGGAATTTACACTTTTTTGATAGTTCAATGTGTAAAATTAAAAACATGACAGTATTCAGACACATTCCAAAGGGAAACAGTGCACATGTAGATGATGACAGCATGGTGTGCAGTGTGAAAGAAAACCTATGCAAACCAAAATGTGTTTGATTGGGATTTCTAGGAATGAAAATGTCCTTAAACACTTCTTTTTTACACTTACATTTAAAATTGCAATACTCAAGTTTTTTGCCTCCTACTAGGGAGCAGAAAACAAAAAAAGAAAGAAAAGTTGGAAGGTAGCAATTAAGAAAAAAAAAAAATACAAATTTTGGCTGCACTGTGAGAAAACACCTGGTGATTATATGGGCACAGGATTCCAAGAAGAAAACTCTTGTGCAATGAAATCATAAGTATTGACTTGGTGTTGATTCTGTTTCATAAAAGGAAGAAAAAAATTTAATTGTATGTTCATTTTAATCTGACAAGGAGGTAAGAACACAGTTTCACAAAATCAAAAGGTCAAATCTGTTGTTGTGAATTTGATTTGATTGATTTATTTTATTTTCCCATTTAAAAAATTGTCAAAATTATATTATTAAGAAGAAAACCTTCAAGAGACTCGATAGGTAGGATTCTCCTGACAGCATACTGCATGAAATGCTTCTGTAAATGTAATATACTCAGTTTATATGTATAAAATAAGACATAGTAATAGATAGAAACACTCTTATTAGTGTTAATTACATTGCATCCTATATTTTATTTTTATTTTTTATTTTATTTTTATTATTTTATATATTTTTAGTATTCACCCATTAATCGATAGGATTCTGTTTCTAAAACCTTTGACCTTTAACAACAACTACAGCTAAGTAACTTTTAGAAGAAACATTTTATGAACTTTTCTAAACTAAAATGATGTTATCTGTGTTTACAGGACAAGCAGCTGCGTGACGTCGGAGATTGGCGCAAGAACATTGAAGACAAGTCCGACAGGAAGAAAATGTTTGATAGTTAAACATGATCGATCTTTCATTTTTGGGCATAAAAGTGATTTTCAGGACAGAAATCAGGTCAGGTGTCTTTGTAACTGAAGAGTTTTATTCCAAGGTGCTGCATATCCACCTCAAGTGATAAAAGTTTTGAAGTGAGGGCTGTAGAAGTTGTACTACACTTAGTTTACACATTTACAATCAAATTAAACTGAATACTGAATGCTTTATCATCCAAATGTGTAGGAGCGAGATTAAAGTGCGTTATCTTCTTGTGTGATACAGTAAGTGATAAATGCCCCTTTTTGAAGGTAGTGTTGGACAACTGCAAACATACAGTTTTTGTATTCAGATATTTATCTGTTATTTGTGTGTGCTTACTTCACTTTAGTTCCAAATAGGGAGAAAGAGATGACTGGCTTTGTGTGTTTTTCAAAGGTATGCAGGACAGGTTGTGCATCTGAAAACTGCCTTTTAAGCAGAGTAGATGAAGAAAGTTGTGATTGCAGTTAGATATAGTTTGTGGTTATCAACTTTGGAACAAAGCTCTTCAGTTGAATCCTTCTGCTTTTGCCTGTACGGACAATGTAATGTGATGTATTTGTACTGTAACGTAGGTAGTTATTAGCTACGTGTTGAATTAAAACTGCGCTTCTTCTGTAAGGGCTGATGCTTCTGCATGAAAATGATGCTGTACTTTTCCTCAAAAATGTAGTTGTTTAACATCTCACAGTAACAGCTACATTTTAGAAAGTACTGTTCAGGATAAATCTGAAACGCTGAGATTGGTTTGTACACTTACTGGACGTGTTTATTTCAGCTCAGACGATTTTGTTGTTTAAATATTTGGATCCAAAGTACATACAGAGTTAGTTTTTTTTTTTTTTTTTTATAAAATTTAACAAATGAAGAAAAAAATCGGACTCTACCGAATATGTATTGTTTCGTTGCCAATGCGTTAAAGTTGACAAGCTACAGATAACAAATAAAACCAAAAACCATAGGGTCTAAACTCCCCAGGTTAATACGTAACTGTTACAACGCCTCATTACTGCAGAAGTAGAACACAGCCTACACTCTGTTTTGCTCACTGTCATCTTTTCTAAACTGTTCACACTGAAATGTGATGTACTGTCTCTTCTTGCTACTGTCACATTAAATCTAAAAGCTTTGTGTTCATCTTTTCGGTCTTTTTGAATTTGTAAACACTTATTTTATGATATATCATAGTTAATGTGCTCTGTATATTTTTTCCTCAGTTAAATGTTCTGACTTTTTAGGAGTTTGACCCACATTTAACTCAGTATTTATTTATTTATTTATGCATTTGTTTGTTTGTTTATCTATTTATCTATCAGTCTCTAGTTAGTGGTAGTTTATGCTTTAACAAACAAAAAAACTATGGTTGTCATTCTGCTAGTTGGCAGCAATTGCAAAGGCACTTAAACTATTATTTTTTTCTTGAGTGTTTATGGTTAAAAACACTGTGCCTTAAATTTGACATCTAACTCCTCAACTGAAGACCAACATTTAGAGCCATGATCACCATCTTCATGCTGATTTGTAGCTGATGACATGTAATGAGATGAAGATTATTGCCTTCCAAATGTTTGAAACCTCAGGCCACACGAAGATGACAAGTGTTTCACTTCAATAGTATCAGCCCTCAAAAACCAGAACACTGACTCAGACTGAAATACAAGTTTTTAGTTTGTTTGATAAATGCAAATATTCACTCGAACAGCTTCTACATCTGCATGATCACTTTTCAGTCTGATTCATTGTATTTTCCATGTTAAAATCAGTTCTATTCAGTGAGGTTTATTTCCAAGGAGCACAGCAGGTAGGTTACTCATCAAAGTCACTTTAATTTTGGATGTTGATAATATTTCTGCAATAATTAGTGAATTTTCTCCTTTCCTTACAGATTGATCCCGACATGACTGATTTTAATTTGCTGCAGAGGTAAGTTTATTCCGTTGCCCGTCGCCGCTCCTTTGCCAACACTGAACCGTAAATCTAAGAGCCCTCTTGTGGTTTGACAGTCTGTAAAATAAAAAAAGCAACAAAGCAAGCATGGCATTGTTAAATGGTTATTTTTGGATGGTGAAAGTGATGCGAAAATGTTGTTCCAGTTTCAGCTGCTGTTTTGGTCTTTGAGAGGCAGCTGTTTCTAGTTCCATAACAAGGAATGTGACTTTGCTTTGCTGAGCTGTCACACTTTACTGTTAAAATATTGTCTGGAATGCAGCAGGACATGCATCATCCACCTGACAATTACTGATGCCCACTTTGTGTTAGTGCAGTCTGAAATTTATGAGCTTTGGTTTAGTTTTTGGCACCATTTGTAAATCAGTTGAAATTAAAATATGTCTTTTGTGCAGTATTTGTTATATTATGCACCATGTTTCTTTTACTGGTTTCTTGATAAATATTTGAAATATCACAGAAATGTAAGTTTAAGTATCTGTAGCACTGAAGAAAATACTGAAATTCACATTAAGTTTTTGCCAACAGATGCATTTTAGAGTAAAGGTTCGTTCATAAATTAGCAAAGAAGCATCACGTAGAGAGGTGATAATAGAGATTAACAAGAATGTAAGTACGTATTTTGAAATAAATAGAACAGTAAATGAAATATGAAATACATTTATATAATACATTTGGATGTAGAGGCAAGGAAGTATACAATCGAATGCCTAAAACAGGGGTGTCAAACATGCGGCCCACAGGCCAAAAGCAGCCCGCCAAAGGTTCCAATCTTCCCTCATTTCAATGTATTGATAGGATTAATGGCTCAAAAGTTATTAAACATTTTAGATCAGTAGATGTTTTTGGTATGAATTTGCAAGTGCAAAAATTATGCAGAAGATATTAACAGTCAAGGGTGTCGAACTCATTTTAGTTCAGGTAAAATAATAAAAGTAAAATAATAGCATAAATAAATGGCATAAATAATAGCATAATATAAAGAATAGCATAGTAACCAAGAAATGATTACTCCAAATTTACTTCTTGGTTTAACGTGAAAAAAAAAAAATTACATTATGCCTGTAAATAATGACAACTCCTAATTTTTCTCTTTGTTTTAGTGCAAAAAAAAATTAAATTGTGAAAATATTTACATAAATAAACTGTCCTTTAACATTAAAATGTGAACAAATAACCTGAACAAATATGAAGCACCTGGAATGTCTAAAGAAAATTAAATGTAATTTTAACGATAATCTGCTTGTTACTAAATGTTTTGTGCCTTTGTAGATCTGACCTGCAATGCACATAAATAATAAGTTGAGGCATAATATCGTTTTTCAGGTGTTTCAGATTATTCGCATCTTTTATTTTATGCACTAAAACAAAGAGAGAATGTAGAATTGTCATTATTTATAGGCTTTTCTGTTATTTTTTTACTGATCCGGCCCACTGGAGATTTAATTGGGCTGAATGTGGCCCCTGAAATGAGTTTGACATCTCTGGCCTAAAAGGTGTAAGAAGGTGCTATATTTTGTTCCATGATCCAGGTGTGCAAAATTTTATATATTACAGTATTGGGGCAGGTTTCAGAAAATCCACAAAGCAGATCTCAAAGATAGTGAGACAATTAGCAAACAAAACCATCCTACCGTGTTGTCTAAAATGAAGTCATGTTTACTATAAAACACAGCAAACAGGCACACTGGCTTATCGCATGTTCATATGAGTGTTTGTCAGTATAATGTAGAAACGATGAGCTGGTTTAGATCATCTTCAGGAAACTATCTCAGAATTTTCATTTTCCATTTTCTAGCCAAATCAAATGTGAATGAATCAACTACAACATAGAATAGAATAGAATAGAATAGAATAGAATGGATTTTTATTGTCACTGTCGTAGGAACAATGAAAATTCATTTAGCAGCTCTATTATATTTAGCAGCAAAAGCAATAACTGCAAAAAAAGACTGTATAAAAAACAAGTGGTTCCAGAAACAACAAACTCCGCCCCTCGCACGTATTGTAGTGTATTTTGGCATCGATCCTGCCGATGTCATCATGTCTATGCGTGTGCTGATGTCAGCATATCAGTTGCCTCTATATATGTACCAAGTTTGAGGTAAATTGAAAGAAAATTGATGTTTTTATAGACATTTGAAATTTCACCCATCAGAAGTAAATGGGAGAAGAAAAAAGATTTTAAAAATTCATCAAAAAATTTGAACTGTGACATACTTTTCCCAAAATGTAATCACATCTATTTTGGGTCACTGGCAATCTATAAACCACATTTGACATGAATTCAACCAACAGTTTTGCTGCTAGAGACTTGTGAAATTGTGCCCATTATAAGTAAATGGGGGCAAAGAAAAAAAAAAAAAAATCATGAAAAATGTAAACTTTGACTTATTTTTCCCAAAATGTAATGCCATTTATTTGGGGTCAAATTTGGTATGAATTCAACCAATAGTTTTGCTGCTACAGACATTTGAAATTTCACCCATTATAAGTGAATGGGAATAAAAAAGG
This sequence comes from Apogon hyalosoma, assembly GCA_037367295.1. Classification (NCBI taxonomy): domain Eukaryota; kingdom Metazoa; phylum Chordata; class Actinopteri; order Kurtiformes; family Apogonidae; genus Apogon; species Apogon hyalosoma. The sequence goes on from JAPQRP010000025.1 coordinate 20,287,962, forward strand.
AATTGAAAAATTCATAAAAATTTGAACTTTGACCTATTTTTCCCAAAATGTAATGACATCTGTTGTGGTTCACTGGCAATCTGTAAACCAAATTTGGTATGAATTCAACCAACTGTTTTGCTGCTAGAGTATTAACAAACAAACAAACAAAGAAACAAACAAAGAAACAAACCGTACCAAAACAATACCCCTTGGCTCCTCTTCGAGGGGGGTACTGATATGTACATAAAGCTAACTCTATACTACAGATTAGAAATATGTACAGTAAAAAAGGTTATATACAGGGAAAATAGGATATATACAACATGAGCTCATACCTCAGTTTGACTCAGTTTACCGTTTGGCTCTCACTGCTACTGTCTGTAATATTTCACAACAGATTCACTGCAATTGAGCAAGTCGTCATACGTCATAATCTCAGCCATGACTGCAGCATTTGATATCATAAAATCCCTCCTGCAGATTTAGTTTCATAACCATCTCCATCCTGACCGTACAAAGTTACAGCACTTAAGTCCCCTTGGATTTACAATCACGTCAGCCTCTGCTGTGTGCCAGCCATTAAGAACGACACAGTTTTATGACACGATTTCCAGGTGAAATTTGTGGTCGAGTGTCGTTAATGGGAGGTTAATAACAGTGATTTGTTGTTTTTATTCTGGCCACTGCATCAAGTCTCTGGAAATAGTTTGCACTTTGCACCAGAACTTGACAGCCTCAACAATGTCTTGTGTATTTGGTATCCGATCGCTCCAAGTTGCTGCAAGTTATATTTGACCTCTGCTGACGGCTGAATCATATCCTTAGATAACAGCTGCCTCCAGCCAGAATTAGAAATGAGAGAAGAAGAGCAGGGGGGCCATCTAGAGAGCACAGATGTACAACAGGTTGAGTGTTGTGGAAGTGTAGGTTGATATTTGGAAATATGCTTCTTCTCTTATCTTTCTTAGGACAAGATGTTCTTATTAATTATGCAAGAAATGCCACAAATCGTAAAAATGTAAATGCCAGGCATGAGAGGAAACTACATGTTTTGGTTTGTCTAAAATCAGCATCTTGGTACCACTTATAAAGTCCACCTATACACCAATTTTTTTTTTCTGTTTTTAACCAAGCAGAAATGAAATCGCGATATGTATGTGTTTTTTTTCTGCTCTGTGTTTTTGATGATATTTTGGTGAGATTTACTTGACTTTCACTGGTTATCTCACTTTAATCACAGAAGTCCACTTCAGCTGCAGGTGAGATCAGGAGAGAAAAAAAATTCAAAAACACAAAATCTTGAAAATAGTAAGTAAATAAGTAAAATTATTTATAAAGCGCTTTTCACAGATAAAAATCACAAAGTGCTGTACATAAAATGGGTACAATAAAAAGCCTAAGAATTCTCACCTTCCATTAGGAGCGCTCTCATCTGGGTCCGAATCGAAACACTAAATATAAGTAAAGATTCTCTAACATGGTTTCGTGGCATTTTGGAAAAGCAAAGCCACTTTTTCAACCTTCTGTGCAGAGCTACCAGAGTGACGCAGTAGAATCACTGTGGAAATCTGTATTTACATTCCATTTATCAGTCACATATTTAGCCCTCCTACTTGTATGAAAACACCTGTAATTAACTAAAATCTGAGCATCACATGGTAGATTTTCTACAGCCTAAAAACACAGGAAAAGAGTAGATGGAGAAGTCCCATTTGAATTACAATATGCTTAAAAGTCATAGAATTTTTGTTCAGTGATGCTACAAATTATCAAGCGCTGCGACTGAAAGAGGGGAAACAAAAGTAAAAGTGTCAGAAACAGTGACAACAGGTGGTGCCAGGCACAACAAACCCACCCCTTGTAGCTTATTTTGACATCAATCCAGCTGATGTCATCATGTCCATGTGTGTGCTGTTGTCAGCGTATCAATTGCCTCTATAAATGTGCCAAGTTTGAAGTAAATTAAAACAAAATGTATGTTTTTATAGACATTTGAAATTTCACCCATTATAAGTAAATGGGAGAGAAAAAAAAAGAATTTAAAAATTCATAAAAAATTTGAACTTCAACCAACTTTTCCGAAAATGTAATGACATCTATTCTCAGCCACTGGCAATCTATAAACCCAGTTTGGTATGAATTCAACCAATAGTTTTGCTGCTACAGACATTTGAAATTTTGCCCATCATAAGTTAAGAGAAAAACAAAAGATTTTAAAAATTCATAAAATTGTTTTAACTTTGACCAACTTTTCCCAAAATGGAATCAGATCTATTCTGGGTCACTGGCAATGTATAAACCCAATTTGATATGAATCCAATAGTTTTGCTGCTGGAGTGTTAAACAAACTGAACCAAAAACAATAGCCCTTGCCTCCCCTTTGGGAGGTGGGGTAAAAATATTCCAACAGGGTTAGATGATCTGGCCCAGAAACTTACACCACTCTGGACTTGAGACAAACTACAAACAGGCTCTAGATTTCTGTATTTGCCTGTTTTGCACATAGTAAACAGTACATTAAATCTACCACTGTAACACTATAGATCACTGTTTTAGTATAAACAATGATTAATATTAATTGAAACAAAGTGCCATTATATTTGGTATTGGCATTAAACATTTACTCAATGAAGAGCTACATAAGGATAAAAATTAAAGTATTATAATCAAAGTGCTGAAGTGAAGCAAAGACATAAATCATGCACATAGTGTGTGTTTTTCTTTTCCAACTGAACACTGTAGCAGCTGATTTCACTGATTAACAACCGTCATCCGGGCACGAGGAACTAATCAGTGAAATCAGATGCCCTCGGTGTCACATCTTTTAGCACCTCGAAATTAAACAAGACATTGCAGCACTTTTATTACAGTTAACTGTGACAAATATTCCTTGTTGTCTTGTGTACAAATACTTACAAGGACTCAGAGTCGGCATCAAGAAGATATTTTGGACAACTTCTCCTGCAGTGACTTTTTGTCCTCTGGTGTTAGTAGTGTTTGCAATGATTTTTTTTTTGGTTTTGTGTTTGTGAAACATGCAAGAAGACCACTGATTTTTTTTGTTAATTGCGGCTTCAAGCTTGTGATGTGATGCCACAGATGTAGTTTTCCTCAGTTTAGGCGACACAAGTTCAAGAGCTGGAAGTCGTAAAGCACATGCATTGACACTGTCGTTAAATACTGTATGTCCTGTGTCCGTCCTGCTGCAGTCTGCTGTGTGTCAACGCTGATCTGATGAAGGCCAACGTCAAGTAAGAGAAGACGGAGGTTAAAGAGGAGGTGAGTCTGTTCTGTTGAAGCTGGAAACTGACACTAGACAACTGGCCAGACTCTGACAGCACCTGCTGTGGGAATTTGGTAGTTTAGTCTAGAGGGGCATCTGGAGAGCATTAGTTATTTGAAGCTACAGGTCATATACTTCTATCCATACTTTAGAACAGGGCTGTCAAACTCATTTTCAGCTAAGGCTAGTGTTAAATGCCGACAAATCTAAAGTTATGGACTTCTCAAATGGAAAATGCCTACCCTCTCAGCTCCCTAAAATTAAAACAGCTGAAGGGAAAGAAATTCAAATGGTGTCATCTTACAAATGCTAAAGCTTTATTATTGATGAAAATCTGTCCTTTAAGCAGCACTTTGGGCATCTAGTACATAAACTAAAGCTAAAACTTAGTTTTATCCTCAGAAACAAATTCACTTTCTCTGTTCATACAAGGAAACGATTCATTTCTGCCTCTTTTTTTTTTTTTACGTCTGATGGATTATGGTGATCACCTTTATATGAATGCATCTGAACATCTTTTTAAAGACTGGACACTGTCTGCCACTGTGCTTTATGACTGGCTGTGGCAATCACATTCCCCACTGTACTTTGTATGCTGCGGAATTCCCATCTCTGTATGTTCGTAAGCGGTCTCATCAGTTGATTTTCATTTACAAATGTATTCTCGGCTCCTCCCATCTTACCTCTGTACTTATAAAAAACCAACAACAGTATGCTTTGCGTTTGCAGAAAAACATACTGATGGTGGCTCCTAGAGCTTTATTTACCTGGTTAAATAAAGGATATATATTTTAGTTCAGGGGCCACATTCAGCCCAATATGACCTGAAGTGGGTCGAATCAGTAAAATAGTAACAGCAGAAAAAAGTAAAATTACATTATAATAATGTTTACATCTACCAACTATCCTTTAAACAATGTGAATAACATGAACAAAGTGAAATGTCTGAAGAAAACTGAGTGCAATTTTAACAATATTCTGTCTCAATTTATTATTTAGCTCCACATGTAAATTACAACTTACAGATCACAGTGGATCAACAAATACACAAAACATTTAACTAGAAAAACACTCGAAAAGCACAGACCTCCGCCAAGGGAGATCGACCCCCTCAAGCGATCACCACAAAAATGTAATTATTTGTTTCTTGTGCCAGCATCAAGGTGGTATCATAGTGGTGGGGGTTTGATGAAATTTAACTTTTCTTGCAAAATGTTTTGGTTATTTGTTGATCCACTGTGATCTGTAAGTTATAATTTAATTGTGTAAATAATAAACTGAGACAAACTATTGTTAAAATTGCACTGAGTTTTCTTACGAAATTTCAGTTTGTTCATGTTATTCACATTCTTTTAAAGGACAGTTGGTAGATGTAAAACTTTTCATCGCGTAATTTTACTTTTTTCACTTTAAAACAAAGAGCATGAAGACATTATTTCTTTATTATTATGTTATTATTTCACTGGTCCGCCCTACTTCAGATCAAATTTGGCTTAATGTGACCCCTGAACTAAACTGAGTTTGACACCCCTGCTTTAAGTGTTTGGAAATGTCTCTAATGACCACTAGATGCTGCTCCAAGCTCTAAATACACTGTCTGTACTGGTACTAATGAGAATCATCCAGCTTTAAAACGTTCACGCTGTGCTTTTTCACTGCAAATCAATACAAACCAATCTGAGTCATTACCGTTATTCTGTGGTGAGATATTTCTAGCGTGATGGGAGCAGTCTGTTCCAGGATGACATCGTCCTCATTCATAGGCCATAAGGCGTCCCTGGATGGTTTGATGAGTATGAAAATGATGTGAATAAAACACTGTGGTTTTCACAATGACTAGATCAAAACCCACCTGAACACCGACGGGAGGTGTTAGGACGGGGTATCAGATGTGTCACACAGCACTCACACCATCATTATCAAATGACCCGTGTGTGTGTTGATAAAATGTCAATGACAAGCAGTAAATCTCCCTCCGTCCATATGTATGTGTGGTGACATCCATCCCTCAAATCTTAAGCATATGGTGGACAGATCTGAGCAATGTAGCATAAGGCATATGACTTAAACGCCAAGGAAATGTATACAGGTATTAATGATGTCAAATAGTGAAGAAAGACCACACGCTTTGTTTGCATTCCCAAATCTCAGACCTGCTGTTCAGTACATTCTTTAAGATCGAGTTGTACGTGGGACATCTCTGGAGGAAACACCTGCCTATCTCTGCCTCAACTCATGAATCTGACCCACAGCTTCGGCCTCGGCTGTGACATTCCCAGCATGACTCAAAATCCAACATCTCCGCTGTCTACGCCTCACTCGGACCTGTCACCACTTTCCCCCTCCGCCTTAAAGACAGGTCTTAAAGTCTGTGCTTATAGCGATCACCAGCAGATCACAGCATGAATCAAAAGATCATTTCTGTGGTTGTTTTAATGGAACTAGTCTTTCATTGATGTTATTCACTTCAGATTCGGATCTAAGGACTCGGCTTCATGGTTTAGACTCACCAAAGAAATGGAATCTTTGTTTCAGTCATTATAAAGTCTGATTCTATATAAATATAATGTAATACTAAACGTATTATTACCCTGCCCCCCCCAAAGGGGAGGCGAGGGCTATTGTTTTTGGTTCAGTTTGTTTCTTTGTTTATTAATGCTCTAACAGCAAAACTATTGGTTGAATTCATACCAAATTGGGTTTATAGATTGCCAGTGACCCAGAATAGATCTGATTAC
>JAPQRP010000025.1:20308034-20337664 GCA_037367295.1 Apogon hyalosoma
GCACTGCTGTTCGGCCCAGAGGCCCAAACCACAGTGAGGCCCCTGTCCCCGCCCCTCTGGTTCCCCGGGGTGAACTCCACACATGGGGCTGAGCTGAGGGGCTGAGCAGGCCCACACCAGCCCGCAGCCTCTCACTGCGAGCAGCACTAGAGCAGTGCAGAGTCCAGCCCCTCTGGAGGGTTGGGTTCCAGAACCCAGGCTGTGTGTGGAGCTGAGCCCGACTGGATCCAGACGGGATCTGTCATTCATGTCCCTAGAGCTAGACTCCGTGTCCAGGGATCGGGTCGTGGAGCCCCTGCTGTGACTGCCACCCAGTCCACACTGCACCCGGTCCCTACGAGTCCCTCGGTGGGTGGTGAGTCCACCAGAGGGCGGGCCCACGTCGTCCTTTGGGGCTGAGCCCGGCCGGGCCCCAGGGGCAAAGGCCCGGCCACCAGGCGCTGCTTACGAGCCCCAACCCCGGGCCTGGCTCCAGGGTGGGGCCCCGGCTGCGCCACGTGGGGCGACGACACGGTCCTCGATTTAATTCTTTTCAATTACGATTGTCAGTTATTTCAATTATTCTTTTTCAATTAACATTTTCCATCTGCAAAAAACTGGTAGTGGGTTCCAGTTATGATCCTTTGTTGTGTGTTATTTGTTTAAAGATTCTCTTTGTCCACTGACTAATAGTGGATTTTTACAGGTTGATATAATAACATAAAATACCTCAGAACTGCAGCTCTTTAATCCACTGGTATCACACCTTTGAACAAACTTGGACATGAACTATTTTTCACTTTATCACAAATGGGAAAACCTTCTGATACTTCACTTCTACTTTACTTTAGAGCTTTATACTGTTTGTCCTACATAAGGACAGTTAACCATAATAAAACTGTTCATCTGAACATCAGACAAAATAATTACTACCCAAATGAATAATGCTGAGATTCTATTTAACTCATAACATTATGATGCAACGATAATAGATGCATCTGAGGGAACAAATCGTTTTTGTTATTCATTTAACAGTTATTTTCTCTCAAAGTCAGTCATTCCATTTGGCAAATTGTTTGTAAAATCTTTTTCTGCAACAATTAACCAGTCAAACTGATGAATTTACAGTACATGTTATAAGGCTTAAAGCTGCAGTGCTCATTTTTGATCATTTTTAGTGTATTTTGACTTAAAAAAAAAAACAAACAAAAAAAAAAACCAATAACCTCTCAGTGTTTTGTAATTCCTGTGATCTGAGAGGAAATGAGTCTTGCTTGTGTTGTCAGGCTGTAGAAAATCTACCTGCTCAGATTTAGTCTAATCATGTGTGTTTCTAAGCAGATTTAAGGAGAATTAAATCTGTGATGCAACTGTAACTGGCACTGACGTCTACTCTGTGACCCATTACAGAAATTTGGAAAAGTGGCTTCACAATCACAGCCTGAACTAACGTAAAATATTCATCTGATTTTGACTGAGAGGAGAGGGAACATGTGTTTTGTCAAATAGGTTATTGTCATCAGTTCATCGACCGTCCGTCCACATGTTCAAAAACTGTGGCGTGGACGGAAGGTCGAGGGTTTTCAAGTGTGGGCACGTTATGTTATTCCCTGTTTTTAGCTTCTAAAGTTTAAGTAAAATACTCTGCTTTGCCCAATTTTTGTTCATGTGACAGCAGTGAATAGATGCTTAAATTAGTTTGCATTTTGTTGTTTCAGGTCTTTCAATATGTTACAGTTACAAGAGAAAACAGATCAAATGAAATGCACCGTTTATCCAGCGCACACATACTGACGAACTGTGCATGTGAACATTAGTGATGTAGGACTGAACTGAACATTGATCAACGTGTCTTTGATTTTCCTTTGCCTTCATTAACAGAACACTGATAACTATACCCTGTCTACACTCTTATGTTAATTACTTCTTTTCTATCTGTGTCAAGGTGATAATCTGACCTGCTGACCACTTCAGCCTGACCAGAGGTCACTGAGTTAGAATTTACGATCAGCGTGGTGGTCGAATGATGAAGGTATTTCAGGGGCTCATTGGCCTGGTTGGTCCAACGGTCCCTCATGGCCATAAAGAGGACCCTCCAAACCCCCATGAAAGACCATATATACCCCCAGCGATGTCAGTCCTCAGTCTGTGACTCCGTCAGTCAGTCCCAGCAGCCTCATCATCTTCACGTTGTAGGTGAGAAACTGTTTTACTCTGTGTGTTTAGCAGTGTTACAGACCCTGATGCTCAGACGTGTTAATGATGGGTTTGAAGATTATGTTTCTGAGAATGAATCTTGTTTTTCAAAATCTCATAACTTATATAATATATATATAGACAGTTTAGACAGTTTATGTTTAGACAGTTTAGGCAGTTGATGTAAGTGATGACATACATCATATTTTTGATTTTCATAGCCTGAAAAATAAATATATTATTTATTCATTGCTAAATAACTAAGTACCATAGTATGAAACATTTAGTTTTGTATTTATTTTCTGTATTTTTCCTTTTTCTTTTTTCTTAGAATATAAAATTAAGGTGGGGAAGTCTGAATTTCCCAAGTAATTCTCTTAAGTTTGATCTTTTTTACAATTCACAATCACACCTGGGCTACAATTTACACCACAAACACATTTGTCTGGATGCTGCTGGGGATGTTCAGTGTTGATTTGATTAGTACAAACTTTTCTTGTCTCAGAGTTCTTTAAGTGATAATAAATATCAGTCCAATCAATCCAATTAACATGCAGAAGTCTGTATTTTTTTTCAACTTAATAACTAACATGTCATAGTCCTTGTAATTCATTTTCCTATATTTATCTCCTTTTCACTCCTCTCATGTCAGATCAGCTGTTTTTCTCATAAAGAGCTCATCATAAATGTCGTCGTTGACCTTTGACCTTGAGCCAGGGTTAATGCTGAGCTAGTTTCAGTTCATAGCCTGGATCCTGAAATTTCTATTTTTAAAAACAGAAACCGACCATAAGAGGGTTTAGAACTGAAAAACAAGCAAATCTATTCTAGTCTCAGAAGAAAAATAAAAGACCTTTAAAATGCCGGTTTTCTGGCAGTTCGTTGCCCATTAAAGTTACAAGTAAGTGCATATCTTCATATTGTGACTATAAATAAATAAACTGGGTAATTTAAAGATGCAAGACATTAATTTCTTCCTCATGTTAATAAAATAATCATTTCTATTAATGATAGGTCTGTGGTTAAATGCCATAAACTGATTTTTCTGCTCAGTTGTTTTTAACCCAATGCCATGATCAGCATCACTTAAATCAACTTGCTTTTACAAATTTTAATATAAAGTAAATTTTGACCCATCTATGACTGTAAAATATTGGAAATTTGTATATTTTGTCAAATCAAATTATATATTTAAACTATGTTTTGTGTTTTATATGTAGTACCAACTTCAGTTATGTATATGAATAATTATCTGTAATACTGTAATGTCGTCCATATAAAAGACATTGAATGCGTCTTATGGTATCCTCTAATTATTTTTTTCTAAATCTGTTTGATTATTAACAGAGTCAGAGGTAAAAACAAACCAAGATGTCTGAGTAAGTCATTCCTTTCATAAAGTTTTCAGTCAAACCAGATTCACATTCAGTTGTTTTAGACTGAACTTTAGTATAATTCCACTAGAGTATCTGTAGTGTCAGTATAATGACGTAGAGAAATGTGTCACATTCATATTCATATTCATATTACTGTGTCATTTTTTCATAAACTAAAGGGGAAAGAAGATGACATCAAGCCGCAGGCATCATCTCAAGGTAAGAAACTCAGATTTTATTACATTTATGACAACTTTACACAATAATAGCATGTTAGTTTTGTATGTCTGTCAGTTCTTTGTTGCTCAGTTAAACTCACAATAATAATAGCAGATGGCATTAATTAGAAAATAATTTTTTGTTTGTTTTTAATTGTAAGGAAAATAAGGATTTTTGCCAGTTTTTAAGTGGAAACTAATTCACAAACAGGGATTATCCCTCAGAATTCAGAAAGAAAGTCTGTAAATTCTTTTATGTCACTGACCAAGCTGTTATATAATTTTATAGAAACATAAATTATTTCTACATAAGCATACATAACCCTATATCGGCTGAGCACATATAAGTGTATGACACTTAAATAAAATATTCATTCATTCTACATAATATTTCAAAATCAGATGTGTATAAATGAAGTGGCTCATTGTCAGGCTGTTCATGTGCTCCTCAGTACAAACAGAATAATCAAATGAATGCCAGTTAATTAGCAAAAAAATGCGAGAAGATAGTTGAAAATACATTGCACTGAACCCCAATAATCATTCACTGCATCTTAAAGAGACATCAGTGTCTTCTTTGTAAACTGCCTCTGAGTTGCATGTCCTCCTCCTGCAGAGTTTGATGCTGCAGATCGCTGCTAACTGGCTGGAACAGGAGGCAAAGGAAACCGCCATGGCCAAAGAGGCTTACATGGCAGAGAACTGCCCCACACCCGATCTGAGCGGAGACCAGGCAGCCATGATGGTAAAACGTCAGCCAACAGATATACAATATACAGAGAAGACAGCAGAGCTAACGTCAGTGTATTTTGTTTAAATCAACAGGAGATCTGCAAAAAACTGCACCAGGCTCTGGACAAGATTGATGAGGACAGATACGACGCAGAGGCCAAAGTGGCAAAGACAGACAAAGAGGTAAAGACACTGCAGCTAAAGACACTTTAATGGGAATATCATTATGTTTGTGTAGAAAAGTCAGTGTGGACACTTTTATTTATAACTTTAACCCACAGAGACCCAAATATCCATTTACTGATGTAAAATGTGTAAAAACTTTAAAACCAATAATCCTATCAGTATGTTGAAATAATTGGTGTAAAATGCAGTTTGTCATCTGTTCATGGTCATCAGATATGACCCATTTGGATGTTCAGAGGCTCCGTAGTTACCGTGGAAACAATGTCATCTTCTACAACATTGATTCACCAGTAAAACCTATGGAGTTGGATCAATGACAGTGGATGGACACACTTGATTTATGTTCAGTTAATGATAGATTTGACTGAAAAAGTCACTTTATTCTTTGGTTTTCTCTGTTTTTGATATAATAACCCTTAAATGTAATCTCATCATAATGATCAAAGTACATGATCAGTAAATTAAATACAGAATAATACCTGATTTTCATTGAAAAAAGGCAAGGGCAAGGTAATTTTATTTGTAGCACATTTCATGTACAGGACAATTCAAAATGCTTTTGATAAAAAAAATAAAAATAAAAAAAAAGGCGAGGCATAAAGATATATTTAAAATGAGAGAAAGTTCAAATAAAATACATTAATTATATTAAAAACATTAACATTACAATTAAAATAGACATTAAAATCATCAGCAATAAACATGTGATTTTAAAGTTCATTTAAAAGACATTATTTAAGAGTTTAAGAGAAAGCGACAGTAAAAAATAATGTTTTCAGGCCTGATTTAAATAAGGTGACAGTTTGAGCAAACCTCAGGTATTCAGGAAGTTTATTCCACAAGTGAGGAGCAGAATAACTGAAAATGCAAAAAAATAGAGGATAATATTATAATATATGGCGATAAATCACTTACGAAAAGGTTAAATAGAGAAAAAAAAGTCATTTAGGAACCGCCACAAAAGTAGCACTGCGTCTTTATGGGTTCATTTGGTTTTGGTTTTGGTTACATATATGTAATGTATGGGTTCGATAGATGGTGAGATGTTCTTGATAGACAGAATCAGCTGAAGGGAAATGGATTAACAGTCTACTTTAAAATCCAACTGTTGATTTTATAGTCAATGAGGAATAACATTACCAGTCAAAGTCCGAAAAACAAACTCAGGTAAGGCATGATTTAACAATTACTATCAAAGCGATTCTATTATTTGAATATTTCATCAACATTTTAACTATAAATATATTAACATTAACTCTATCAATACAATTGTATACATAGTTCAGAATGCAGGTATTTTATAGGTGAATTACAACACATTAAATACATGAACTGAATGAATGAACTTGACTTTTAAGCCTTACATATCATTAGGTTATTGGTGTTGGAAGTGACTGAAAGTTACATAACTAACTGCTGTGGACGGTGTTTTGCGATAGCAGATGACCTGATTCACTGTTGTTTTCTTTTGTAATAGAAACTATAAGCATCTTATTATCGATAAATGAGTTGAAGCCTCTTGAATCTCAGATTAACTTAAACTCAATTGTGAAATCTATGATAAATGTGAACGATACTATGATCTGACTACGTCCAGCTTCCTTCTTCCTCGGTGACGGCAGTGAAAGAGCACCATGTGATCACCATTGTTCTGCTTCAGTTTGTTCCAGAGTGTCCACACAAAGCTTTGTTTGATCCGGTTTTTGTGCTTAATTTGTCTAACTCTTTTATTGCTGGAGGTCATTTCTGCAGTCATTCTGATGCTGAGAAATGGATCATTTCCAGCGATTTATGCTTTATTTTTCACACTCTTGCTGGTTCTCAATGTTTGTGGGCATCTGCAGGGTTCATTCTCTTGAATTTTGCACAATTTCTTGCACCACTTATATACATGCAAGTAAAATACTTTCTGCCAACAAAGATTTGACAGGCGTTTGTTTCATTTGGCCAAAACATTGTTGCACTGCTCCATTTTCGAGCTGACCGTTTTTATAGTCAGAAAGATACTTCAACTCCAAGTAGGGTGACCTGTTGTCCTGCTTTGTGCGGAACTGCACGGCATTATGACCATTTTTTTTCCCCATGTCCTGCAAATTGAGACGATGTCCCACATTTGATTGGCTCTGGCTCTCCAGAGTGCAGGGCAGTCATCCTTTTCTGAGCATGACTTTCATTTTATAGCTGAAAGAGCACTATCACCATTGGCTGTGTCCGCTGTCAATCAAGCAACACACACGTGGGGTCAGGAGTCCATCAGCCTGTCAGTCACCAGCGTCCTTCTGACCTCTGGCCACTGACATACAAAAAACAAAGGCAAACACCTCAGACACCAGCATGCAAATGTTGGTGGAAAACATAAAAATTGCACACAAAAAAAGAAGATGCAGCTACAGAAAAGAATGTGAAAATGTTTATGCATGGATGAAAGCGCATGGAAGTGATGTGTAACAGAAATGAAGACATGCTAAACTTTAATATTACTCTGTTAAATCCAAAGGTAGCTGTTTTAACCAGGCATTAACACAGAAACAGCATTTTAATGTCAAAGCTGGTGGAGAAGAAGCCACATGTTAGTCATCTGAAATACTTTTGGAATGTTGAATCTGTCAATTTAATGAGTGAATATAAGTCATGTGTAAAATGTTGAAGTCTGTTTCGCATTTCACTAACTGATTACCATTTGATGTCTTCAAAGTTGTTCTATCCAGTCAACAGAGTAAAACCTAAAAATCTGTCAGCTGGAAACCTCTTATGTCCAAATCGGTTATTTTTCAGGAAACTGGAAAAAACTATGTATATTCTAAATAAATGAATGGAGTTAAGAGATGTAGTCACAAGCCATTTTCAACACTTTTCATTGGTTAAATACTTCTAAAACCGTCAGGCCAGCGTGAAGACTGAACAATAGCATGGTTTTATGTCAAAAACTGGACTTACAAGGTTTCTGCAACCATATATTGACTTTACTGTCAGATCTGACTGAGACACAGGAAAGGAAACAACAGCTGTAACTGCAGTAGCAGAAACATTAGTCACAGAGGAATGTAAATGTAACTGTAACTGGATTTCAACATTGTTACCCCGCCCCCCGAAGGGGAGGCAAGGGGTATTGTTTTTGATTTAGTTTGTTTGTGTGTTTGTCTGTTAACACTCCAGCAGCAAACCTATAGGTTGAATTCAAACCAAATTGAGTTTATAGATTATCAGTGACCCAGAATAGATCTGTTAACATTTTGGGAAAAGAAGGTCAAAGTTCAAGTTTTTATGATTTTTAAAATTTTTTTTCCTCCATTTACTTATAATGGACAAAATTTCAAATTTCTGTATCAGCAAAACTGTTGGTTGAATTCATACCAAATTGGGTTTATAGATTGCCAGTGACACAGAATAGATGTGGTTACATTTTGGGAAAAGTAGGTCAAAGTTAAATGTTTTTATGAATCTATAAAAAAATGTTTCTTCTCCTGTTTACTTATAATGTGTGAAATTTCAAATGTCTATAAAAACATCAATTTTGTTTCTATTTACTTCAAACTTGGTACATATATAGAAGTGATTGATATGCTGACATCAGCACATGCATAGACAAGATGACATCAGCTGGATCGATGCCAAAATAAGCTACACTACATGCAAGGGGCGGGGTTTGTTGTGCCTGGCACCACTTGTTAAGACTGGTTCAAGGCCATAACTATGAGGCCCATTGTTCTGTTATTTTTGTGAATGTAAGGTCTTAATTTTGATCAAAGACGCTTTGAAGACCATCTTAAAAAAATCATAAATTTGGCTTCCCCAAACCTACCCTGACAATGTAGAGCAATGACATGTAGACATGCATAAAATAGATGTAAAACAGTCAGACCTGTGCATGAACAGAGGGCACTTCTAAATGAAACTCTTTCCACCTTTGGCCTCTAGCTCGAGGAGCTGAAGCTGAAGGTGGTGGAGTTGGCCGGAGTGAAGAAACCCGCCCTGAAGAAAGTGCGTATGTCCGCTGACGCCATGCTTCAGGCTCTGCTGGGAGGCAAACACAAGGTGACCATGGACCTGAGGGCCAACCTGAAGCAGGTCAAGAAGGAGGTCAAAGAGGAGGTGAGGCTCAGCGCCACATTTACCCGCGGTAGAACGGTGTGACCTGTGGTGGCGTTTCATTGAATCTGTCTGCGTTTCAGGCTGTCGAGGCTGTTGGTGACTGGCGTAAGAATGTGGAGGATAAAGCTGACAGGAAGAAGATGTTTGAGACTTCTTAAGGACTTTGAAATTTCCATTTTCACTTCCTCTTTCTGCTGTTACATCCAAACTTTTACTTGGATTTAGAAAAACTCATGCCATTAAATTTTTGTTTTTGAATAAAACAAAAACTTTCATAATGCGTTTTTTTTTTTTTTTTTTTCCAAATGATGTTTTGGAATTAATGGAAGTTTTGACATTTTTACCTGGAATTATCCTTAATGTATTTCATTATATACCCTGAAACAAATTTAATTTCCATTGATTTTTTTTTTTTTTGTTTGTTTTATTAATAACCAATTTGACGTTACACACCATTATAGGTTCTAATAAATTTGTTAGATGATAGAACTGAATCTGTAATCTCAAACATAAAGTCCAAGTCTGATATAGGAATAAACGTGAATATTATGGCAGAGGCTCTGAGAAGTTTATTAAGCTGAAGTGCAATTAAAAGGCCGAAAAATAAATGCTAACAAAGGACTAAGTAATTAAATTCTTCTCAGTGTATGTCTGTGTACACACTGAACCACTAGATGTCAGTAGAGAGCCTTTCTCTTCCTCTTTTTTTCCACTGGATTTTTTTTTTCCTTTCTGCACATCATCTGTCTCATGAAACGGTGCATCTTGCATAGTATTTCCATCCTGTCAAATCCTCACAAATGGAGCTGCAGCCACAGGAACGTCTACAAATGGTGAGTCACACTTTTATTTTTTATATTTTTGCATTTGTTTCAGCTCATATTTGTTGTAACTTCTTGAATGTCTGATTGTACATAACATCCACTGGTGGAAGTATTCAGATATTGTCCTTAAGTAGAGCTACTAATACCACACTGTGACAATTCTACACTTCAAGTTAAAGTTTTCCATCTAAAATAAAAGTATATAAGTATTCTCTGCAAACTCTACTTCAAGTATGGTAATTCAAAGTAGTCGTGCAGTAATGTTTAATATGTGATGGAGGGATTCATTTTACTGCTGTAAATGTTTAAGGTGGAGCTAATTTGAACTACTTTGTGAATGCATCACAGACAATCACCATATGTTTGTAGAATCTCTCAGATCCACATATCTGTAAATAGTTATCTTTACATTATCTCAAAAACAGGCCTTTTGCTGAGTTTTTGGTTGATGCATTTCCCAGGGAGTCTAAGAAGGTTCTTACGCTGTTTATATTCACCTTAAGGAGAATTCAAGAAAGTTTTATGGAGTCAAAGAAAGTAGGAGAAACGCTGAATCCTTCAGTTTATCACAAACATTTCAAATTGTTGTTATGTTGACTTTACTGAAGAGGAAGGGGATGAAAAATCCTTCAAATCTGAAAATGGATTAAAGCTGACTGACAAATGTGGAGTAAAAACAGAAGACAGAAATTATTGGGTCTTACAGTCACTCCATTCAAGCATAATAAAAAGTAGTATCAATACAACAGACAAAAAAAAAAAAAAAACAACATATATAAAGCTCAAATCATATAAACATATACCAAATATCCAAATTAAAACATTCTATTAAGGGACAAAATTATAACAACAATTTGTACAACATGTACTAGACAATATATTATCAATATGATAATTAAAGAAATATACATAATAAGTGTGCACAAATATAGTTACGTGTAATTATAATACTGAGGTCTTAAGGTGGAGTTAAACAGTCTTATGGCCACAGGCAGGAGTGATTTCCTATGTCATTCAGTGGTGCATTTGGGAAAATGTGTAATATTTGCCTCTGACATAGTAGACGTATAAAACTATAAAGCTGCAGGTAATTAAAATGTCGGCCCAATTACTGTATCCCATATTTCCTCCACTGACCACATCCAATTAATCCGAGTTGAAGTGAATCGTTGGAGGTGTGACTTGTTCGCTGCTGCTGTGAAAGAAAGCTGAGAGTGTTTACTGTGCCACAGATTAGCCCTTCCCTGCTGTTGTGTAACAATTGCTTCGTCTCGTCATTTGTCCAACCGAGGACCGAGGGAGGGAACCTGATAGGGTCAGTCCAGCATCCAGTCCAGTGAGGAGACTTCCTGCATCGAAATTTATGAGGTTACTGGGAGAGTTGGTATTTCTGGAGCCTGCTGGCCGATTGGTCTGAGGTGGCTCTGCTACCATAAAGAGGGCTGACATTTGTGCTGAGTGTGCACTTCACACCCTATATACCCTGTTTAATCTGTACTGTTAGGACTTGGCAGTGTGTCCCCCCCTTCTTCTTCTTCTTTCTCCTCCTCCACCGGCGGTAGCAGCTCTCCTTGCCAAGTTCAGTAGGTGAGCGGCTCGGCTTCATTCAGCCTGTTAGGAAACAATAGACCGGTGCGATTACCAGGTGGGACTCTGCAGAAGTGGTTTTAGTGGTGGCGGATTGCTTCGAAAGGTGCTGCTGTAGGCGTGACCTTTGACCTTCGTTGTGCTCTGATTTGAAAGCACTTTGGATTTAAAGAAGGACACTGGGGGACATTCATCTGCGGTGAAATGACTGTCTGGATGTGAAGTAAAACTGAAGCTAATCTGCTGCGTTGTTTCTCTTGTTCTGTTGAAATCAGTCACTTAAATGTGATTATAATTTGAATTTTGATGGAGTTTTGGATGTTCTGTTTAGTTCTGATGGTGTTTCAAGTGCAATGACGATGATAGACTCACTGGTTTGGAGTTAAAATGATCAAAATTCAGCATTTGAAATCGAAACGCTGACATTTTTTTGATCAGTTGACATATTTCCAGAATATTAACATGTGCGATTAAGAACATGTCATTGATGAAAGACTGTAAACTTCAAGAAGTGTTAAAACCTACATACTTGTACGTCAGTCTTTCTGGTTTGGATTTGAATTCCTTAAAACTTAACATTTGTGGAAACTGCTCGGCATTTCTGAATAATTTCACAATTTTCTGATTTCTTAAAGAAAATCAGATTTCCTATCAATCAGGAGATAATGGGAATGTAAATGCAAATGTCCTTCATATAGTGTTGGTATTGGCAGCATTATTAAACTGTGAGGATGTTTTTCAGATGAGCTGCTGTGAGTAAAGTATAAAAAGAGTGTAGTTAAATAGTTTGTTGAGACTCAGAGCGTATGAAAATATGACATTGAGTTTTTTATTTTTTTCTTGTATTGGTTCTATTAAATGGCGCTTTTATTTTTTGACAGTGGAAGTCTGTTCTTTTAGGTTTTTGATCTAATTCCTTTAATTGATAATTGATTTTGTTGATCTCTCGGAGGTCTTTCACCAGTGATAAAGCCTATAGTGTTTTATTGCCTCCTGATTGTTTTAGTTCTGCTCAAGACACAGAAGCTTTTTCTGGACACACCTCAGAGGTTTGCATGCCTTTGGGATGTCGAACGCGGTGTTAACAGCCATAACCACGTGCTTTGTGCCACATTTGGTTCCTCTGCTGTTGGCATTTCATGCGCAGACCTTTGGCTCGCTGTAAGACGTTAAATTCCGAGCAGAATGTCTTCAGAGGGGCCAACTGTTCTATGGGAAGGCCTCGGCATCTGACCCCACCCGTCCAAAATTAGCTGGTTTCCATGATAGTAACGCTGATCATGTTCCCAGTAGAGGTCAAAGGTCACTGATTGATAAGCAAGTGACATCGGAACGTCAGGACGTATTCAGTTCTGCTCTGGAGCGTTAGTGCTTTATGTAACCTGTGTGCTCATGTCGAACTGATGAGTGTTTTCTGTTTCTGATCAGGGTGTGAAGACCACGAACAGCCAAAATGTCTGAGTGAGTACATCTCGTCTTCTTCGTCGTCGTCTTCTTCTTCTTCTTCTTCTTCTTCTCCTAGTCCATGCAGAAAACATCCATGCTATCCAAAAAAAAAAGCTCCCCATCATTTAAATTAGTTTATTCTTCTGCTCTGGTCAAGTGTGATAGTTCTATTTATGTAGTTTTTGGGTGATTAAAACTAAATTCAGTGTTTCTAAACCTACACTGTTTGGTACTGAGTATAGAAAGAACACAGTTTTGATTGGTTATGTTGAGTATATGAGTAATATTTGATTTCTACAGTGATTTATATGCTCCAGATAAATCAAAGTTACTATTATTTATTCATTTCCTGCCACTGTTTTGTGTTTCCCTTCAGACAAATTTCACTTCTTTGCATGTCAATCTCACTGGCGTTTTGGAGCAAAACGGAATTAGAACCGAAGTGCATTAATCAGATGTATGCACCTTTGGTTAACATTTATAATGTCAAGATTAGTTACACTGTCAATCGCTATTCAGAGAATTTTTCCTGAGAGCAGGAGAGTAATCCCAACACTGCTAAAATTTTGGTAAAGAAGATTTTTAGGATTTTACACTAGATATTAAAAGACCTTTGTTTGAGAAAATTATGAAATTGTCATATTTGTAGATGCTTAAGAAAATAGTGTAATAACGTTGGGTCATTAAACCTCTTAATCTCCGTCTCACAGGGGAAAGAAAATGACATCCAGCCGCAGGCATCATCTGAAGGTGAGATTAATGTTAATGTTCCAACAGTTTGTTCTTGACTTGTAGTTTTCCTTTTACTCATACATGTTTCTGTCTCCCTCAGAGTTTGATGCTTCAGATCGCTGCCAGCTGGATCGAACAGGAGAAGAAGGATATTGAGGCGGCAAAGGAGGCGTACATGGCTGAGAACTGCCCCCCACCCGACCTCAGCGGAGACCAGGCCGCCCTCATGGTGAGACCGGAATCAAGCCTCATTCTGATTCACAATTTAGATTTGGAGGAACAGCCTCGTGATTCAGTTACGATTTTAAGTTCCCAGCTCATGTTATTAGATACAAAGTTTTGTAAAGTCTAACACACAAAGACAGTCACTGGGTCAGTAAGTTAACTGCGTTTGTCCTTTTTTTTCATATTCTTATTACTTTTTTTCTTCACTTTCTAAATGACTAAATGCAAAATGAACAGGAACAAATGTTAGCTAATGTAACATATTATTAATCATGACAACTAAACAACATGGGAAAACAAGTGGTGCCAGGCACATCAAACCCCGCCCCTCGCACATATTTGGTCCATTATAAGTAAATGGGAAGATTTAAAAAATTCATAAAACATTTTAACTTTGACCTACTGTTCCCACAATGTAATGAGATCCATTCTGGGTCACTGGCAATCTATAAAATCAGTTTGGTATGAATTCAACAAATAGTGTTGCTGCTACAGACATATGCATTTTTGCCCATTGTAAGTAAATGAAGGAAAAAAAGATTGAAAAAAAAATCATAAAAAACTGAAACTTTGAAACTTTTCCAAAAATATAACCACATCTATTCTGCATCACTGGCAATCTATAAACCCAATTTGGTATGAATTCAACCAATAGTTTTGCTGCTAGAGTGTTAACAAAGAAACAAAGAAACAGACAAACCAAACCAAAAACAATACCCCTTGCCTCCCCTTCGAGGGGCAGGGTAAAAACAGGCTTAGAAGAAGGAGAAAAAGTCAAATCTGAAAGTGTGATACCATAGACTTCCTGTTTACAAACTTTGAAGGCTTATGGGAAATGTAGTGTCAAAGCTGAGCGTATCCCTCACCACCCAACACCTGTCTAATTGAGTCTTAAAAGTGTGGAGCTGTATGGATGGAACAGGACTCCGTTTCAGATTCTTCATCATGGCACTGAAAACTGAAAGACTGGGTTTAATGTCTTTGTTTGTCCACAGGAACTCTGCAAGAAGATTCATGCTGCCATCGATAAGATCGATGACACGAGGTACGACGCTGAGGCCAAAGTGCAGAAGACCGACAAGGAGGTGAGAGAGGGGTCTTTCTTCCAAATGTGCTCTTAGTCAGAGATACTCAGCTTTAGTTGTCATGTGACTGAGGTCTATCAGCGCTCCTTTTATTTCGAGTGCAAAAGTAAAAAAATAAAAAAGGGTTTGAAAATAAAAACTTCAGTAACCGTAACAATAAATCGAGCAAAATCTTTGCAGTCTCCAAAGATTAAGAAAATATAAAATATGTCATTTTAGTGATTTGTTTATCCCATGTTTTGACTTTGCTCCAAAGAGACAAGTATGTAAACGCAGAACCACCACAAGACCCAACCCTCCTCAGTCTGTCTGATGTTTAGTTTTTATGACAGATGGAGAATTTTATTTATTTATTTCTAATTTAATGAAAGGCAATATATATATAGCACATCATAAATAGTAGTAATGAAGATAATTGCTGGAACTTTGCAGACAAATGTACACATGACCTCATTAAAGCTTGATTTAAGACAACAATCCTTCACCATGTGTTTTACCATAAATAACAGGAATCCTTTTTTCTTTCAGGATTTTCCAAACCATTATAAGGCTTGTGAAGAGTATCAGAACTTACAGATCTAACAGATGGTCTTAAAGTTTGGCTTTTATGCTATTTTCTTTTAATTTCTACAGTCTAGCTTTGCCAGTGTTTTGCCAAGTTGCCAAGTCTGAAAACCTAAGGAATCCCCTGTTATTGTCTGTACATTTACAGCCTCTTCCTCAGTCACTTACTCCTAAAACAGTGTCACAGTTTTTTTTTCATTGTGTGGTTTGTTTCAGATTGAGGATCTGAAGCTGAAGGTGGTGGAGCTGGCTGGAGTGAAGAAACCCGCCCTGAAGAAAGTACGTATGTCCGCTGACGCCATGCTGCAGGCTCTGCTGGGAGGAAAACACAAGGTGACCATGGACCTGAGGGCCAACCTGAAGCAGGTCAAGAAGGAGGTCAAAGAGGAGGTGAGGGGAACACTGATCACATGACAAGTTCCTATGTATAAGAAGAAGGACTGGGTTACAGTATCACCAAACAACATGTATTTTTACACAAATGTCACAATTAGTTTTAGGATTTTTTAAGATGTGACACAGTGTTGATTTGATCTAAAACCAGTAATTTTTTTATTCATTGACATTATTTTTAAGTTTCTTGCTGCTTGAAGAACAACTGACTTTACCAGAAGGA
Organism: Apogon hyalosoma; assembly: GCA_037367295.1. Classification (NCBI taxonomy): domain Eukaryota; kingdom Metazoa; phylum Chordata; class Actinopteri; order Kurtiformes; family Apogonidae; genus Apogon; species Apogon hyalosoma. The sequence continues at coordinate 20,323,893 of JAPQRP010000025.1, forward strand.
AATTTGAAGTGTTTTTTTTTTTTAACTTTTATGCTGTGAGTAAATTGAAACCACGGCTCCTTGGAAGTGAGTAATAACATAGTAAGTTTGACTGGTTTCTGCTTCTGCATTATTTGCATGTTTTGTTGTTGTTTTTTCCTTTTCCAGAACACTGAGGCCGTTGGTGACTGGCGTAAGAACATTGAAGACAAAGCCGACAGGAAGAAGATGTTCGAGACTTCCTAAGGCCCTTCAGGATCAGCCAACGAGGAGGATGACAGGGGAGACATTTCCGTCCGAGGTCTGAAGTGACTGAATGTGTCTGTGTGTTGACACACAGATGAGAGGCGCTTTTTTGTTGTTTTTTGTTTTGGTAGTTTTTGTGATACCGCGGCCCCCTCAGAAACTGAACTGACAAAAAAGAACAACATCATGTTCACAGTTAAAACATTTGACGCAGGAGCATATTTTCCAAAATGTGCAGATTTCATGGAACATTAGACAATAAATGTTTTCAAGTAATGATTAATTTGTTTGCGACTTTTATCTACTCATTTTGTCTTTCCCAGCTCCCAGTATTTGCCTGTAATTGAAGGGATTTGGTTTCTTTTTTGGCATGTTTGGGTATTTCCTGTTTCCTGCAGTTCATTGTCAACAAAGCTCTTTTTAATGTCAAATTTACTCCAGAACCACTCACTAAATTTACTTCATTCAGTTGATTGAGACAGATTTTTAGAAACGTTACATAACATAACATACGTAAGAGTTATAGCAGGTTTTCATTTACCCACCATGTGAATATTGACGTCGATTAACAGTAGGTGGTGCTGATCCCGCTCAGGACATGACAACAAAATGATGGTGGTGAAAAGAGCAACACTAAAAGAAAAGATGATAATAGACAGTGAAATCAATCATTTTGTACAAGTCTTTTTTTATTGAAAGAGTTTGTAGTAACACTCTCCTCACTGGTCTACACATTTTTCATTACATTTTAATCCAAATAGATATTTTTAAGAATTTTATTAAGTCAAATAGTGGCTTGTCATTTTTGTTCATAACCACCAAACTTCATTTATTATAATGAGTGACTTTGATATTAAATTAAACAGGAAATGTGTAAAATAAAACGAAAGACATTAATAGTAACATGTAAGTGACTTATATTTCATAGTACATAAAACTATCTCAGTTATAATAATCAAATGATAATATTGCTTTAAAAGTGCTGCCTCTTTATTTACATTAGTTGTATGTGTTTGCCTTGTTGTTACATTTGGGTCTGATCTACTTCAGGTACAAACAGAGCTATGGCTGAGTTAAAAACACTTTTCTGATTTGTGAATGATCATAAATTGATTAATAACATCCAAAGACCAATTATTATAATGTCTTTTCCCATCCTAGCTTTAACTCCATCTGTCACTTCTCTGCTAATTAAAGTCCTTATTTATATCTGTAAATACAAAAAGTGCATTCCTGTAATTACATTAGGGTTAATCCTTAAAGTAAACTTTAATATTAACTCATTAATTTACAAGGTGTACATTTTATTGAGAATCTTTTTTATATCTAAGAAAAAGTGGTTCAATTACAGAAATATCCCAAACCAACATACAGCAGAATCGACCCGATCTGGAACTGAATCAATCCTGGAAATCAGTGACGATACTAAGCTCTACATGGTACCATCAAGTTCTTCATGGTACATAAACATGTGTCAGAGTAATGGCATCTACAACAGGTGACCGGGCCGATAAAACTTCAATCAGATTACTGTGGAAAAGAGCTCCCTTCAAAACACTAGAGGTTCAACACATCCCAGTATGTCCAGTTTTATACCCAGTTAGACTCATATGAATCCTCAGATCAGATTGAAGTGCTCTCACAGGGAGGGCGGTTGTCACAGCAGGGCTGGGTTGGGTATATTTCAGGAGCTCGTCGGCCTATTGGTCTGACCAGGAATCCATTTCCATAAAGAGGATCTGAGCATTTTGCTGAGGCATCGCAACCCACCATATATACCCTATTTCATTTTTCACTGTCTGTGGCTTTGGCAGTGTCTCCTTTTCTTCCATCGTGTCTTGTCCTCTTCCTCCTCTCAGTAGGTGAGAAATCTTCCTTGTTTTCTAGTTTGTTTCCAACCTCTTTGAGCCTCTCTGAGAACAGCATCTTTTACTTTACATAAGAAAAAAAAAATCAAACAACGCCTAAAAGTCATCAGTTAAAGGATGAAAGCTTTGTTTCTCCACCTTTGACTTGTCCTGAAATCTTGAACTCGCTTTCTACGTTTTTGCTGGTGACATTTGACCTTTTCCTGTCAGATGTGGATTTATGTGAGCCGTTCAGACCCACTGTGTTTTTGTCTAGTGGTCCTGAAGCTGTTAAAGAGCGACCTTACAGGTGAAGGCTAAATGTTAAAGCTGTCACACTGAAATAACACAGCGTCAAATCCTGCATCATGTAATCTATTAACTTTGTAAGATAGAAGCTTTAGTCTAAGATTCAGAAAAAAAAAAAAAAAGAAAATTATGAGTCTTACTGAAACAGGTTGATAGACAGCAAAATGTAACTTTTTAAAAGCCAAAATATATAACGTTTGTGCTATTTTTAGAAAATCATGGCACTGAATCGAACAAACAGACTTAATGACTTTTAAAAGCTTATTTACCTGTGGAAACAAAATGGATATTCACTGATGATATGTCATTACTGGGTTAAAATGTTTGTTTATTTGTCTTAGTGTCTTGTCTTGAGAAATGTGACCTACAAATGATTAAACGTGTAAAATATCATTTAAAAAAAAAGAGCTAAAAATGGTTTAGGGTTATGTGACATTTTACCTCCTACTTTCTATCACATCTATGCAATTGCCTTAACAGTAATAAGAAGTTACAGTAGTTGAATAACTTTAATGTCAAATACAGTCTTTGCAAAAGAAGCGAGTATTATGAGATACAATTAAAAAAAACATCTACCATCTGTATTATTTTCTAAGCAGTTAATGTAATAAGACAGATGAGCTCAGATGCACTTTACTGCAGACAATAACATAAAATCATTAATTATTTCCAAGTAAATCATGCTAACAAGTAGTTGTTGTAATGTAGTACTTATTAAAACTATATACACTCTTAATAGATCTGGACTGAATATATTAACTTGTTTTATGTGTTGGTAATTTTTATCTTTTTTATTAGTAATGCTTTTCAAATTTTAACCCTTCGCTCAATCTGGTCGTAAACCTCCGAGGCTGGACATCTGATCCCGATCGTCCCAGTTTAGTTCAGTCGACATCGCTTCTCTTCAGCTGTGGCGTGTTATCACATTACAGCCCAAACATTCACATCCATCCATCTCCATCATGGAGCAGAACATGCTGATCTCAGAGAACCTCAACCTGACATTCTGATCTGAACTATACTATGGTGTCCAGCAGAGGTCAAAAAACACTCAAATGTGACCTCAATATGTGTCTTCATGCAGGTTGTGAACCTCAAAAACCGCCAAGATGTCTGAGTAAGTCGGAACACTTGTAGATTTCACTTTATTTCAAGCTTAAAAGCACATAATCACGTTACATATTATCAAGACATCCTTATATTGATATGACTGAATAATGAATCAGAGTTAAACTTATATGTACTTTATATGTGCAGTTCATGATGTGTTTACATGTTGATATGACACAATTTCCCCCCAAATAGGAAAAAGATGACTTCCAGCCGCAGGCATCACCTGAAGGTAAACAACTAGTCTGTAAAAATGCAATATTCCTGATGAGTTATTTAACTGCAGACCTGACAAACACTTTGTTTGTCCTGCAGAGTTTGATTCTTCAGATTGCAATGGACTGGCTCGAGCAGGAGAAGAAGGACATCGTATCGGCTAAAGAGGCATACATGGCCGAGCACTGTCCCGCCCCAGACACCAACGGAGACCAGGCAACTCTGATGGTGAGAGGATTCAAATTCAGACTACTTTATTAATCCCCAAAGGGCAATTCAGTTCACAGTTACCCTGCCTTATTGGACGTCCAAACAATTAGGGACAAACAAACTAATGCATAACATTCATAGCAGCATATGACAGACACATGCATACACATGCACCTGTCTGTACCCACTGAACTGCAACCGGGTAATAAGTTCAACAGTGGAATGAAATGAAGTGACTAAGATGCTAAAAGAAGAATAAAAACACAATAAATAGCAAATCAAATCACCTTAAGTCACTTCCCAGCGTTAAGCAGCCTGGTAGCTGAGGGAATAAATGAATTGGAGTATCTGGGAGATGAGACGACAGACCCTTCATGAGAGCCACTGTCATGAACTGACATTCAGAAAAAGAAAAAAAAAAAGTACAGCTCACACAGACATGTTAATATGTTCACAAAGTACATCATCACACACAGAGGTTACATTAACAGCATTAAGTGGCAAAATGTGGGACTAGAAATAAAAACATCTAGATGCATTAAATAGAATTTTTGTTAAATAAAACTACAAATGAGGCATGAAGATAAAAAGTTTTAAAACGTCAACTTTCATCTTGTAATGTTAAGTTTCATCTGAGATTAGAAAGATATGAGAGTATAGCTCAAAAACTGGACGTGAAGGTCACCGGATGATTGAAAAAAAAAACAGTTTATTAAATATTGGAAGAATAGTGATTTGATTGTGTTTTCACTTACATTTTCGTGAACGTTAACCACGACATCGTTTAAACCCCACCACAGTTTCTGTCACTTTGCACATTGGTCGAGCTTCATTACATTCATTTAACCTTCATTATATTGAAATTAAATTTTTTTTAAATTAAAATCTTTATTTTGAACATGTAGACAGTGAAATCAAAATATAGTCAACCAACAAATTATCAGTAATGGTACATAAAAGGTTGATAAGTAAACAAAAGAAAAAATACAAAAAAATAAATAAATATAAATTAAATAAATTAAATCAAACATGCTCCAAAAGGAGTAGGAAGAAGTACAAACGTATATACTCCAACCCACAATCTCTATTCCTTATGATCTCTATATGGCAATTATTATTTTATATGAATATCAATATAATAATAATCTCAGAATATACTGAAGTACCAGTTTTAATGGCAGTAAATACAGAGATCAAAATAGCATAATAATAATAATAATAATATTATAAAATATTACATTACATTTCACAGTGAATTTCTCATTCAAATATGTCGAAAGCATGCGTGCTGTTGCATTAATAATAAGAAAGAAAAGAAATAACACAACATAGAAGAAAGACAAAGAATTCAGGAATTTGACCTGTGAAAACCTCCAGTAATTGGTGGTTTTCGTCATAAACGTAAATATCCGGGTGTAAACGTCATCTATGTCAGTGGATTGTTCCAGGAGCTCACCTGTTGAGATACAACATGGGTTTGTCTGTCCACAGGAACTCTGCAAGAAGATTCACGCCGCCATCGACAAGATCGATGAGGATAGGTACGACATCGAGGCCAAAGTTCAGAAGGCCGACAAAGAGGTAAACGTCTTCTGAGCTCATCACCATGGCAACACAACAGCGGTAAGGCAGTAAACTGACCTCACATTGCTCCCCGTTACAGATCGAGGACCTGAAGATCAAAGTGGTGGATCTGAGAGGTGTGAAGAAGCCTGCTCTGAAGAAGGTGCGTATGTCTGCTGACTCCATGCTGCAGGCTCTGCTGGGCTCCAAACACAAGGTGACCATGGATCTGAGGTCCAACCTGAAGCAGGTCAAGAAGGAGGTCAAAGAGGAGGTGAGGGCACTGGCTTTGAACTCTTCATAAACATAAACCCATAAACTGCTCAGGGTCATTGAATCTAACACTGCTGAGGGGTAGGAGGTCGTACCATAAAACCTCATTCTCAGACAGAATGTCACTCTTGGCAGTTACACTGCATTGTGGGTAATGTAGGCTGCATGCATATAATAAACAGGCACTATTATAGATTCTGCTGCACCAATTTGGAAACTTTTTTAATGAAATTGTCATGATTAATCTCACATATTAAGAAATGTTGCACTCCTGAATATTTGTTTTCCTTTCATTAGAGTCAACTCCTTTTTTAATCACTTAAATGTGCATAGAATATCAGACGTACAGTGATGTCTTTAGGGGCCACTGGGATTTTAAAAAGTTCAAATCAGCTTCTTTTTTTTTGGTTTCTCTCAAATTAAAGTCAATGAAGTACTTGTTTTTATCAATTTCCTTTACGTATAATATTAGATTACACACACTGAAATGATCTGTATTTAGTGGTAAAATTAAATTATGTGGAAATCCGTGTCCATGATCGGCCAATATGTGTTTTGATGCTGGAAAAGTTATGTTAAGTTCCCTTTTTTTTTTTTTTTTTTAACTTATTTTGCTGCAGTTCTCTCTTTTAACCCCTTCCCCACCTGATTATTCAGTCTGAGCATCCTTTTAAGCTCATTATCAAGGAAAAAAAAAACATGATCAGCTTTTTACCCACTTATATCTGTCTGGAAAATTAGATGAAAATTAGGATTGTTGGCCAACACTTCATCTAAATGATCAGTGTACCTGTCAAAAAAATCAATTAATAAAAATATTGGATTAAATGAAAGCTTTCCTTTGTTTAGTCTGAGGATCCAAGGAAGTTTCATTGGATTTGTGCTAAACTATATCTGTTTCTCCTGTGCAGCCAACAGAAGCAGTTGGCGACTGGCGTAAGAACATTGAGGACAAGGCCGACAGGAAGAAGATGTTCGAGAGCTCCTAAATGTGTCGCTGCTGTTTGTTTTTCTGTTTCTATGAAGTCCGCGTGTCTGCTATCTGTAGGCTGAACCAGGGGAGCGTGCAGTGGTTTCAGGGCTGAACAGCAATATGTTTGTGAGAGACTATACAGTTTTCTGAAAGGTTTTCGTTTTTGCACTTTGTTTGTCTGGAGAGAGAGGGGGAAGAACGTCAGGAGTTTCTGCAGGTTCACACTCAAGTACAACAAACACAACAAGTCTTAAACTCCACACGTTCAGAGACATATTCACTCAGACCACTCCATGTTGAATTCACACAATAAAGTCTTATGTGGAAGGAAAATGATGTGAAGTATTGTCTTTTTTCTGTTATGTTTTAAAATTATTTACCGAATTCATAAAGTCATACTCATTTACATAAACACATTTTTTACATGTATTTCACAAATTATATATCTACATATGTATTTCATTTTTGACACAATTTCACTAACATTTTTATTAAGATTTAAATAAGTTTAATGGTGTTTTATTTGTTAGTCGATTTGTTAGTGTCATGAAACCTCAAAAAGTCTGACATATTTATCACCTCTGGTTAAAACTATTTTTTTGCTTTGGCATATTCAATATTTAAAGGAATTTAAAGGTTTGTTATATTTTTCTTCCTCTTAAAAAATGAGTGGTGAGTTGTATCTAGAAATAACTGATTTAAAAAAAAGGCATTACATTAAAACATGATATGGATAAACTACTGGAAGTATTAAAATTACATTCAATTAATCAGAATTATCAGGTTATTTGATGATATACTTTATATAAAATCACAACACATGATAAAGTGGAACAAAAATATTTATTCATGGATCTTTCTGTCGTAAATTACAGTATTGTAATTCAGCGAAATTTTTATTCTGGCAAAGTTAAAAAAAACAAAACAGAGCAAGTTCAGGATCAACTTTATGTAAGTTTTATGAAAATTGGTGCAGTATTTTTTTACACAATAATCATAATCAGACTAATCAACAGTCATGAAAACATCAACAAACTCATTAGAAAGAAAACAACCATGAAGATTTTTTCAGTTCCTAAAAAGCAATGTTTTGAATTATGTATTAAAGTAATTACAGCCGTTAATTTTCTGCCATAATTAGTCCAAATGTCTTCTGGGCAAAAAGTCCATTCCATAAAACTCCAACTCTATAGACTCTGACAATTTAAAGTGTAATATCCAGTTTATTATTAATGTAAATACACTCTGCAGTTTGTGTAGCTGGTTGATGATTATACTGTGCTTTCAAAACAGACGGTTAATGATCCAAACTCTTAACAAACTGCACTGTATGTTTGAACAAACCACAGATAAGCATAATCTCAGTTTAATCACTGATGAATCTGTTACTTTTTTCACCTCAATAGGCAGAAGGAAGTTGGGATGGATGATGATTTTACAAAATCCACACCATAAGACACTCTAGTTTGTAATATGACTCCTGTAAAAGTACTTTATTTGGGAAAAGTCAAATATTAAGGTAGTATGAATATTTTCAATCACCATTACATTTTATCATCATTATAAAAATGTAGAGGATGAAACGAAATGTTGTTTGTCTTCAACTTCTGACAGTGCAAATAAGAACGTGAAAAGCCGTAGGTAGCGGATTAAAGAAACCTATAAACTTCCTCAGCCCAGACCAACTGTCAGTTTTTAAATAATTAGAACACTACACACAGACATATATGATATACTATTTTACATGAACATATTTCTGTTTGATGAACACAGAGTTGCAGAAATGAAGAATGACAGTATTTTACTCCAGGTTGTAATAGATCTTTTCATATCTGACCACATACAGGTATCCTTTAAAGAACAGCAGCATCATACAGTATTTTGTTCTATGAGTGCGAGGCCTTCAGACTCAATGGAATGACCTGCTGGGACAATAAAAAGTAGCTCAGCTGCTGTTAATGTTATCGGTAACACCTGTGTGAGCTGTGGAGGGTATACGACCCGCCCCGTCACGCACAGATACCCTGACGCTCCTTGTATGGTGCTCTGAGCTCTGCCTCTGGCCTGCTGGGGTCCCAAGGCTCCGGGGCCTCTAGAGTTTCCTCAGCGGCTAACTTTATCCCATCAGCCTCCGGGGGAATGTGAGGAGACGCCTGTGGGATATATTTGACCCTCATGATTTCACCAAGACTCCCTTTAAAAAAACCTTTACTCTGTGACACCGGTCGGCTGTTTCTAAATCTCTAAATAAATCACAGCTGATAGACTTTAACCCTTCTAGCAGTACCATTATAACAGGCCGTCTAGGTGTCTTCATGTTTGCTTTGCAATAAAAGTGTCAGAATTTTTTTTTTTTTGCCATTTCTTTTCCACCTTTGTTTTCAGGAGGAACTTAACTTTCAATATCTGTCCATTAATTATCATTATTCTAAATAATAAATGCTGAAAGCAGTGTGTTTTAGTGAAAAAGAAAAAAAAAACAGACTTGAAGTTTTTAGCATATTTATTATCAGAAACAACTGTAAATGTCAATAACAAAACTTTTTGAGATTGCAAAACTAAACTTTAAACTATTTTACATCTGCTCAGACATGCTTTTTGGTCTTGAATGTTCAGTATCCATATTATAGCTTCATATTTTTGTTCTTTCCAGGCGTTTTTTTAACTGGTGTGGAAGTCTCTGAAACAATTCCCTTCTACTTGTAATAGAGTCCCACATTGATGCCGTGAAGTGTTATATAGTGTCGGAAAGCTCAGAATCTCAGCTTTTTAATGCCATTTGAATTTTGTGGATAGCACAATGAGTTCAGGAGTTAAAGTAATTTAAATGCTGTAAAGTGCACAATACAGCGTCGGAGAGATTGCCATTGTTCAAGGGTTAAACACATTTTTTCACGGAACCCGTCTGGATTTGACATATTTCACAGTAGTTTCCATGTTTAAAGTGTCTCTAAAATAAATCAGGATGGGATGGGTTGAAAAAGAACAGCAGAACTGAATTTGGCAATGAAACACAAAACTATCTTCTTAAAGTTACAATAACTGGTTAATACTATTCCTCTGTGTGCTACGTGCACTGCACAGTACAGAGCATGACTTCATTATTTGGCCTGAAAGCACCAACTATAGCTGTGTTTCCATATTGACTAAGTGTGTTCACTGTAATGATAATAGCAAAATGCAAAATGACATTCTTACATCAGTGAAAAAGCTGCACATGGAAAAGTAAACCATCTTCCTCTTGAATACAAACTGGTCTACAATTTCCACTACACATGAAATAGAGAACGCACACTGCAAGTTAAAGTATAAGCATGTTCATTTCTATTCATTCTTTTTTCTTTAAAAAAAAAAAAAATCAATTTTCATTTTTCAAAACAAAACAAAACAATAAAACTGTACAGCACCACATAAAAAAAAGTCTTACAGTCAGCGCAGAAACAGATTCCCATCACACTCATATCTGTTTAATATAATAAGAGTCCATTTAAGAGAAGATAAAAGCCCGAGACAGTTCAAGAAGGGTTTCCAAATGCGGTTGAATGTGTCAGTCTTAGAATGTGCCAAGCATGTCAAAAAGTCAAGTGGAATGTACGCCAATATTAGCTTTCTCCATCCAGAAATGGTAGGGGATTTATTAGAAGTCTAATGTAGTAATATATTCTTTCTGGCACAGAAGGTTTAGAAATTATACAATTTACTACTATATTTATTACTAATACACTTATTTGGTAAGCCAAGAAGAAGAGATAAAGCATCAAGCTCAACGTGAGTTTTGATAATTTTTCTAATCGACATATGATGTACATATGAGCAAACAAGACAGCAGATGTTTCAGTGGCAACAAGTATGGTTTAATATTAGCGATAGTGCTCCACCTGATTGTCTTTTCTTTAAATCCAGAATAGTAGTGAGATGACGCTCCTCTGTGAAATTCATGCACTTCACAATAAATATAGTGTATAAAGTAGTGGTTTCCAACCTTTTTTTGGCTTGTGACCCCATTTAATGTCACACATTTCTGGCGACCCCAGACATTCAAAACGAAGACTTTTATTGCTCAAATTAATTTGTTTTTGATCATGTAATACTTTGCTATACTATGTTGCAAATACAGGTTGATTTTAGACGACATTTAGTCTATATAATGTATAGTATTATGGACGGAGGCAGAAAAGCCAGGTGTAGATTACTGCACAAAGGGAGAATTTGATTTTCCTTGGTCAGGATATGTACAGTCAGTCCAGCTTGGATTTACAAGGCTGACAATGAATACTGAACAAACAAGAAGGAAACTGTGAATTATGAAAGAGCTGCAGCATCTGAAACCGACCACAGTGAACATTTGACAGATAAACAGAACCACAGTGTTTCAGTTTCAGCTTCACAGTTTGTCATGTCTTCTATATATTGTGATTGTCTCTCAACTCACCATGTATTTTTTTATTAGTAAGTCTTTGTTGTTGTTTTTTTTTTTAATCAATTACTAGAAATTTCAGGTGACCCCATTTGAATTCCCATGGTTGAAAAACACAAGTATGAAGTGTAACATAAGTAGCTTGATCAGGTGCTTTGTAAACTACAGTCAGCAGTGTCTGAATTACAATAATACAGAGTCAGTCCCAAAGCCTGTACTAAACAATACAAACACAATGGCAGTGGCTGGTAATTTTGTGCTAACATGATGATTTATAAGTTAAGACACTACATAAGATATTATACAGCATACTATATTACAGTATTCAAGCTCTGAACACTTTATAAGGGAAAATATCCCATAATGCAATGCAGTTGTGCTGACTTCAGACTATGACAGATGGAACAGAGCCCATAGTTGGCGGTCCATAGTATTTTCACAGATGCCGGTGAAGGTGAGGGAGCTTCAAGTAAGTAGCAGGTATTCACACCCTGCAGAGCATCCGGAAAGATGCATTGTACTGTTTATTTACACAACAGTAGGCTGAGCAGGGCTTGAATAAAGCTGAACCACGGTGAAAACACCGCTAAATCTAGCTGAAAATGCTTAAGTTATGATATATTGTTAAAATGAAAGAATACATTTGAAGGATAAGCTGAAATGAAAATTGGAAACATGGTAAAAGTGGAAAAAATGAAGCTGAAGAAAACAGTAACAGTAGTACAGTAAAAAAAAAAAAATTAAAGGTGAATATATTTGTAGAAATATTGTAAAGTGAAAAAAAATATAATTTAGATGAAGTTTATGACAGGAAATACTGTCATAGAAAACAAAATAAAGGTGAAGAAATACATTAAGGAGGCAAACATCACTCATGGTTTGTCTTCACTTAATCAGTTTGTAAATATTTGAACTGTAACACAACCTAACACAACAGGTGCAGTAAAAGGAGACTGCATTGTTCCATTCAGGAAGTGTGTTTGGTCAATCTTCTTTTGCATTTAAAACTGCTCATGAGTGGAACACAGTACCTGTAAATATCAGGGAAAAGCCCACATGCAACATAATCAAAACTCTTTTAAGAAAATGGCTTTTGAACAATCAGACCTGCCGACATCAGTCCCTGTAGTCTGGAGTTGCCATGGCTCCTAACAATGCATTACTGCACCTTACTGTCTAATTATTTTCTAAATGTATATTGTACAGTTTTATGCATGTGATTTATAAAGTTTTATTAATGGAATCTGTCCAGGGACAACAAATGAAAAATAACCATTATGCTAACTCTGGCACATTTACAGTAATGTTGATGAATGTGCATTGTCCCTGTCAAATAAACTAATAAATAAATAAACATTGTAGAGGTACACTGAGTCTACATTGCTTAAAGATATGAATTAAGTTAAACATGCTGAAAACTGCGCTATATAATACATGACATCTTCAATAGCATGTGTAGAATCTGCAGTGATTACTAAACGCGAAACAGTATTAAAAGTGTTATGCATATTTGCTTTTATTTTGACATTTTTACTAATTACATAGTCATTTTAAGACATTATTATTTTGAAAATCCAAACAAACACTTACTGGGGCATAGATCGTGCTCAAATTAAATAATAATTTTATTTTATTGTGAAAACATGCCCATCCATCAAACATCTCTCAACTTTTGTTACTTCCTGGAGGCTTTTACTGTGAAATCCAGCATGTCGTGTATGTAAGTTCAAACTAAATACTGCTACATATGTGAGGCTTTTATTTTGAAGGTCGGCTGCAGTCAGTGTTGATGTATGTGGTTGTACTAATGTATGTTTACCAGAGAGAGGTGGATTTGACTTGTGAATCAAATATACAGTGGATTACAGCATTAAGTTTCAACCTATAAACAAACTGCCTCAAAATGAATAAACTGATCAGAACAGAGGTAGAATGTGTCTAAAGTGTAAGGAAACCCCTAAGAGTTTAATGCTGAAAATCTCTATTTAGTCTGCCCTCTACAGGTTGAACACTGGTTATTACAGATGAATAAAAGACAATTTTCCCATTGGCTGATTTGCTGAAATCTGACATATTTGGTGCCTTCTGATGTCAAAATCTGCCACTGAACAGCACTTTATGACCTTCATTCCAGTAGATACATAGTGATATTAGTGAAATATAGTTAGCTTACACCAGTGTTTCTCAAACTGTGGGGCGGGCCCCCCTAGGGGAGGCATGGAGACTTGCCGGGGGCGTGGGTTCACTCCTGAGTGTTATTGTTTTCTTCAGGTTAGAACATGTAGCAGGTGGAACTAATGTTTTAGCGTTGCAGCACCCTGGACTCATTTTAGGGACGTACAACAAACAAATCTACTGCCATGATGATCTGTCACTAGAGTAGACAAAGAGTTTAGGTTTGGACAATGGACAAGGATTGGACTGGAAATTAAAAAAAAAAAGTGCAATGTTTCTGTTTTTGCACAGTTTGTACAATTTGCACTTTAATGTTCTGTAATTTCATGTAAATTTTTTTTCTTGAATTAAGCAAAAAAAAAAAATCTTGAATTAAGAAAAAAAAAAAAATCTGCCAATGGAACAAGTGAAAATTATCTTGGTAAGATTTCTTGAAATAAATATTTCCAGATCT
>JAPQRP010000025.1:20357734-20370610 GCA_037367295.1 Apogon hyalosoma
ATTCCTGATTTGCCCTATCTCTGATCATTGTGAAAACACATTTTTGGTGACCTTGACCTTTGACCTACATCCACCAAAATTTAATGGGATCTATTCTGGACCACCTCACACCCTTCCTGAAAATTTCTTGGAAATTGGTCCAGTAGTTTTTGCGTAAAGTTGCTGACAAACAAACAGACAGACAGACAAGCACACATACAAACAAACAAACAAACAAACAAACAAACAAACAAAAGAAATGAACCAAAAACAATACCCTCGCCTCCCCTTCGGTGGGCGAGGTAATAATTTCGTCATGATTAATTCTTGGTCAGTGGAGGTAATCAATATCACACCTACAAGTTCTGCCTTTAAAAGTTTTTACTGTAACTGCATTACCTGTGATGATGGGGTTAATCTTAACTGCTGCAGATGTACTTGTAACATACTTATTAGATTATTGGATTAATCTAATAAGTGTAATCAGTAATTATTGGAGTAACTCAGCATTCAGGGTGCAGTAACTGTGTGTTTAGTGTCACCTGAACTGTAACACGCAAAAATATACCAGGATAACCACATACTGTCCCAACAGCAGCTCAGTATACTTCATTAACAGCTAAACCGAATAAATTATTATAGATACAAGAAAATAAAGTACATATTAGAAATGAACAAAACTGAAATTAAAACACAGAAGAGTGGAGGGAATCTTTACCAGCTCTATACACTGAACTTTTGTTTATATTGTCCAGAATAAATTTAAGAGTTCACACTGAGGACTTGATAAAATGACATAAAAATGCTGAATACTAGAAATACTGTCTGGAAATATTCCACTTCTAGTCTATTTTTGTTGCCACTGATGTGTATTTACTACTGTAGGAACTCACAAACTGACTGTAACCTACTCATTCATCAGAATTTGATGTCATGTGTAGCTTATAAAGAGCTTAATCCAGTTTCATAAAACACTGTATACAGTTATTACATTTGATTAATATGAGGTTAATATCTACTGCTACTGCTATTCACACCCACTCAGTGTCCTTCAGTCCATTATCTTTTTTTTTTGTTCTTTGTCATACGAGTCAGGGTAATGAAACACAAACAATCAACATGTCTGCTATTGCTGTAGTGTGGCACCACTGGCAGATTGAGCTTTTTTCAATTTGTGTCAAAGTATTCAAGACAAATGCAACAATGTGAAAAATGTATTGACGTGTGAATTCATTGTACAAAAAATATTTATATTTGTCGAGGCATCTGATCATTTCCTTGAGGAGTTGACAGTCTGTTGGTTTATAAAATGTCAGAATATCATTCAAAGTACCATCAACGATTTTCAAGACTTCTTCTTTATGTTCTGTTTTGACTAACAAACAGTCCTGTTGTATATTTCTGGGCCTTGATGATAGATTAAGGAAGTGGGAATGTCACTGAAAAGATTAATGTTGTACAATAAAAAAAAAAAAGTGTAGTGACAAAAGTGTAATAGAGTTGGAGTATTGCAGCACAAAATGGAATTTGTCAACTCAAATAAAGAACTAGCATTTCAAATCTGTCAGCTGTTTTTTAGATCACTGGTGAAACTTTACTGAGTTTGAGTCACTAATGAGCAGTGTTGGGGAGACTTAACCTACATGTAGTTGAACCATGTAATTAAACTACATTTTGCTGTAACTTGCTGGTAGTTAAACTACATTCATATTTTGTGCCATATCAAATAGTTCAAATACTTTTTGGGTAATTTTTTGTAGTTTAACTACTCAATTTGCAACAACATAAAATTAAGGGGTTTTTTTTAGATTCATTTTTTTCTAGTAGAAATTGTACTTCACCAACGAACACAGGACGGTCCCTTTTGCTTTCATCCTGAATTGCTCTGAAGGCATGATCATGTCATGTCATGACAGCCAGTGCTGCCCCTCATTGGTTTGCCCTGGCACCACTCCAATGCTTCGTAGATGTGCCATCATTACTAACATCATGTGGTCATCACCACCATGGACAACCCTCCCCCAATAGCGACGTGCCAACCCCAACCATGGTAATATTTTATACACCACATGTACATTCTCAATTTAACACCGCTAAAACATTGCTAAAACTACTTTTTCTAGCTGTAGTTTAAACAAACTACAGTTCTCCAGGGGTAGAACTGTAGTTTGTTTGAACTACTGCCATGCTGAACGATTTGAAGTTTTATAAGCTACACTTGCAAAGTAGCTTCCCCTACATTGCTAATGAAGACATTACAATACATTCACTTTTCAGGTTCTTTCTAGTGGAAGATTTATTTAAATCTATTGTATAAATGTAGATAAACCAATATATGTGTGTAATGGCACTTTATCATATACAATGAAAACATCAGCACTTTTGTCATTTGTTGTCCAATTAATCTCATTCAAATATGTGAGATTTTGCACATTTAGGGCTGGATCTACTAAGATCCCAGTTTGCGTTTATTAATTTGCATGCGCAGTCTAGAATTTTGTGTGTGGGGTTGAACTGTGATTTGCGGGTGATTTACTAAGATTGCCTGCGCAAATTATAACAGGTGAAAAATCTTGGAGACCACCCTATTTAAATGAGGATTTTGCATGCGCTAAACTGCTCTGGGATACGCCAGCACTAACGGTAACAGTGACTGAATGATCCAGGGGGGCACATACGTTCATGAGTGCACAATTAAGCATCCAAACCGTTTGCCCCTCCCTCTGAGACATGTTAAATACAGACGCAGTTTTTATCAGCAAAATTGTTTTCAGGTTTGATAAATCACTTTGCGTGTGCTAAATTAATATATTTACATTTTTTCCTCCCACTACACGCATAATTGTGTTTAAACGCCCCATATTGCATATTCACTGTCAAAAGTACTAACTGGATGCAGACACACTATTTTGCACCTTTGAAAGATGCAACCCTTAGTGCACACTGATAGTAAAGCAGTTTGTGCATTTTTTTTGCGTGTGCAATGAGTTTGCACACGTTTTTATACACACAAACTTCTAGTAGATCTGGCCTTTCATCTCTCAGAATGATAAAAAAAGACCAGAACTGTTTGCAAAGATCAACAATGACTTTTGTTGCTTTGTTTGTGTCACTGGTGAAGCTCTAATGTTTCCACCTGACAGGAGTGAAGGTGTGCTTAGTTTCCAGTGTCTGTACATATCAGTTTTCACCAAGTAAATGCACTGTATGTAAATGTGATGTAACTTTGAGAGTGTGGTCGTTTTTATGTACTTGAGGAGAAAGCTGCTCAGCTTCTTGTTGGAGTTATTTGTTTTAAAGCGTCTGAGTGTCAAGGTTGTGTTCAGGTCACCAGCGTCTGTTCTAACGCGGTCGTTCTGTTTTACGAGCAAGAGCGTGGGCGCGAAAGGGAAAGGGGGGGTCCACGGCGTGTGTCCACTTCCCAGAATACCCCCTTTTGTCTGACGTGCCACCGAGCAAGACTTATCAACACACCCGAGTGAATTGTGAGGAGTGCGTTACCTTAGCAACGGCAGTGTTTAATATGTGTGAGGGTTTTGGGAGGGGTGGGCGAAGACAAAAACACAGTTTGTGGGAAAGAGACGGTTTTATGACAAGCAAGCAGGTTTATCTTATCTGTGTATCATAACAGTGAAGATAGCTGGTAGTTTTTCTGTCTTTTACAGATTTGTGTTTTATTTTACAGCGTGTCTGACAGAACAGATACTCCTCTGTTTTAATAGATACAGCTGTCTACACACAGGCCCCATAATGGCTCAGATTTCACTCCTCAGAGCATCATGGGATGGTTCAAGGCTAATTATTCTACCTGTTCTTGCAGCACAACAGTAGCAACACTGTAATAGAGACGAGAAAGGAATAACGATCAGAATATAGAAAAGAGTCCTTCTACATGATTTTAGGGAGTTACATGAAGAGTTACGTGACTACATTGCAAATAAATTTATGTTTAATCTTTTACTGTAATAACAGCCTCAACAGCAGGCGGACCGAAACCCACTTAAGACAACTAAAACCACCACACAGATCTGTTTTATGGAATCACCCAGTTATTTTGACTGTCAGTCATGAGTTTATAATATTTCTATAATATAATAATGTAATATTGTATAATATTCATGAAAGTTATTGCATTAGCTGATAGTTTACATTACAGCTCTGTTAGCTTAGCTCTGTTTTTAGGCAAAAAATAGTCACAATAAAACTACAAATCACCTGTTTTCTGTACGGTGTGTCTTGTCAGTAGCTGCATTAAAGATCTGTTTGGAACCATGGATCAACAAAGAGTGAACTTAGCAATGATTAAAAAAACATCACATAATAACTTTAAACCTTCATACACCTTATTATCAAAGTCACATTCAGTGACATATAACATTAGCTTTAACATTAGTAAAACAGTTATACGATATTACGTATATTAAATAAAAATGTGTTTTTATGATGTTGGAAACATAATGTTATACAATAGGCAATCTACGTAGTGTCGTAGTCAGGTGTATATATTTTTAATTATCTCAATAACAGTACTCACCAGTGAATACTGTAATGAGGTTTTCTTTACCCGGTTTTAATTGATGTTTTCACAGATATTTTTTAAAATGGTTATTTTTCTTCCTCTGTTTTTAAATAAAATTTTGTCAGTAGAACCTTTGTTTTACAAATGATCTTTGTCCACACAACAAATGACTAGAAACCAACACAAATGCATGGACAAACCATTGTTTGTGTTGGATGTTAAACTGAGGACACTGTGGATAATAGTGGATATAAAAATCTGTCATACAGTTGGGTGAACAACAAGTTCAGTTCTTAACTTATTTACTTACACCAGTCTGGTCCGTCTCCTAAAGGTGTCCATGCTGACCTCGATTTACTGCAGGTCATACTCTGATTATACATCTGGATTTGATATATTTGTGGTGTAGCATCATTACACACAAACACAATAGGAATGAGCAAAATGTGCTGTGACACTGTTACTGTCCCTCTCCACACAGATAAAAATCTCCATTTTGGAAAGCATTTTTAAAAATCTAAGAAAGAAAGAAAAAACACTCTTTACATGTGGATGAGAGGCCCATACACTGAGGGGGGAAAAAAAATGTTTGCAAAATATTCACATCAGTTTAGATGGGGCATAAAACATTTACAGTTTTAGGTATGTTCATTGCTATGACCTTTAAAACAGGAATATTACATTTCAGACATAACTTTCAAACACCGAAGACTGACCTGAAAGTCTTAAAAAGATGAAAGCGTATTTAATAAAGTATCTGTCTCTTGAAATAAAAAGTCAAGGGTACAAGGTTGTGAACTTTAACGCTGAATGAGTTAGTTCAATTACAACTCCCAGACTCTGTTAGCTGCAACGCTAACAGTAGGAAATTAGCTAAATATGATGTTCCAAGTGATGGTAAGAGGATAAAAGTACAGTGTTGCATGTGTACTATATATCTGACAAAGTCCCGAAGGGCTGTGGTGAGTAACTCTGGTGATATATTAAGACGGAAAGAGACATTTTGAGAAGAGGCACTTTAAATTTCCACCTGTCTCTGAAGCTAGCTACAACTATTAGCTTAGCTTAGCATAAGGGAAACTACTTTTCTGGTTTTAACAAAATCCTGCCTCAAATAGACACTCTAAAATTCTCTGTATTTTTGAAATGACATGAACTTTATATGTAAAAACAAACAAAAAAACTCAACAGCATCTTTAAAAACTGTTTTATCGTCTCCTCCAGTGTGAAAATACAAATAGCTAGTTCTGTCAAAAGCTAACTATTAATAATATGTTTCTGTTCTCATCAAGTTTCATTTTCCAAGCAGCTTTCAACAAAGAACAAGTGATAAAAAATTGCAAACTACATCCTGAATGTCTCTAGAATATTTGTTTATAATTCAGATTAAAAAATAAAACTTGAATCTCTTATGTTAATGCCCGTTAAAGTGTGTGAGTGAAGGTGAAGCTGAACGAATGTCCACTGGATATTTGACCCTGTATGTACCAGTGACACCGCAGTCAAATACTAGATCCACCATCTGTCGTCTTTATCACTGACATAACAAACAGTCGCCTTCACTTTGTTTCCGCCTTGTTTTTCTCTCCTAATCTGCTACTTTGGCAATCGAAAAGAGATTGAAATGTCGGGAAGGGGAGGGAGACGGTGCAGTAGTAGATTTTTTTTTCTTTTTTTTTTTTTTGGGGGGGGGTATCATCTTTAATTCCCCTTCAGGGAAGACCAAATGACCTTGCATAACAGAAAAAGGAGGCGAAGAAAGAAAAAAGAGGGAGAGGAGGAGAGATGTCGGGCCCCGCTGCTCTGAGCCCTTCAATGAAAACCACATGTAGGACAGAGGGAGGGGGGCGAGGTGTGTGTTTGAGGAGCAATGACTAAAACCCTGCCTCCAAAAGAGAGAGAGAGAGAAAGAGGGAGTCACTCTGAGCTCCGCTGACATTCCCAACAAGCATTGCAGGGGAGAAAACGGGAGTGTGAGATACAGAAACACACAAAGAGTGAGTCAGTGAGTGAGGCGTCTTTAAAAGTACCACACTCTCACACACACACTGTCAGGACGTAACAGTAGGGAAAGCCCAGACGAAAAGAAACAAAGGAGAAAGTAGTTATCAGCAGCCGGTGTGATCTGTTTTTGTTTCACACAGAAGGAGACACAAGAAGAAGAAGAAAAGAAAAGAGGCCAACATGTCCAACGCTCTGCTGAGGAGAAACTCCAGCAAACAAGGTTTGCAGAACCTGCAGAGGTATGTGATGAGTGGTTTCTGTTTGTTTCTGATAAAAACAGAAAGAGAAGCAGCTCTGGGTAGTATTAAAACATACAGAAGCAGTATTTCACTGACAGCTGCAGGTACACATGATGGGAAACTGGACTGTCTGTGTGTGTTTTCATATTCTGTCTGATAATCACTCCATTCTGTCTAAATGGGAACAGTGGGATTACTGGGAGTGTTTTGGGTCACGCTGGGTTTTGGGGGGATTTAGAGGGTTTGAATCGACTTATTTCTACTCATTTTAATTAATCATAACAAAAGAACAATATTTCAAATGTGTTTGCTCAATAAGCTTTATTGTTCTGCTTGGATATAACAGTCACAGCACATTTAATTGATGAAACGTGAGTGAAATCAGGGAGAAAAGTGAGATTTGATTTTCCTAATACCGTAAACTGGACTCAGAGTCGGGACTAAGTGGTAGTTTTAAGGCTGGCGGTGAAGAGTTGGACGCCCCGAGGCTTCTCTGTTTCACCGAGAAGGGAAATGGTGTCAGTGACCTGTGTCAAAGGTGAAAGATCATCTGAGACAGTCTTTTGTTTTGTGGGTTTTGGCGTGTCCTGTCTTTTGTTTTCCACTTTGACTCCTCAGTGTTTTGTGTTCGGGGTGATAACCTCATACTGTACATCATGAGCATTTAAGGGGCAGATTAAAGGCTGTCAAATCTGCCTCGTACCACCTGGTGTGAAACCCAGACAGTCTATATGTGGTGTTGCATCCTCACTGGAAAAAGGAGACGGGAGAAAAGCCGGTTATGACAGAATGACTTGTAACGTTGCAGTCAGTTGTTTCTAATCCATGAACAAATCAATTACATTTGACCTTCTGTTGTTTTCAGCGTCTACAAGGTACAGAATCACATTAATACATTTTCTGTTTAATAGTTTAGCTAGCGATTCTGGGTATTTTAAGATAACGATTAATTCTTGATTTATTACATGAAGGTCGTGTTTGTCCTTTTCTTTTTATCCTCAGTTGTATTTGTCCTCCACCTTTTCAGATAATTTCTCTTTCAATAAACAAAGATTATATGAACATGGTTTTAACCCTTTATCGGGCAAGTGACTAGACTACTTTTGGTAATTTCCTCAAACATTAAGTATGGGGCCAGTCCCCTGCCTCATTGAGGTCCAGAAGCATGTTGGTTTTTATAACATTATACAGTAATTCAGAGAGATTTTATGGACATTTTGAAGCTGTAAACAGTGAAAATGAGTGATTTTTGTCAGTTTATGACCTTATAATAGTTGTTTTATTGCATGTATTTACTTTTTAGCAAGTGCTGCTTAGATATTTAAGGCAAGAGGAGGTAGATGACGATGACTAACAACACACCAAGGTTGAAATTTTGAATTTCAGAGTATTTCAGTGAGTGCCCTATAAAGGGTTAAGGTGGATTTCAGGGTCCTCAAACTTACTCATAAAAGATGTTGCAAAGTGACACATTTCCAGTCAGGGTGATTCATCAGACGATTAATAAATGTAAATTCGTAAGTCGTCTTTGTGCAACTGGTGACGTTTTATTCTTTTCCTTAAGAAAGTTGAGTGTGGATTTGTCACGGTGCCCTGATGCCTGCGGGTGTTTGCTTAGTGGGTCTGGAGGTGTCAGTGTAAACCTCTGAGTCACAGTGAGAACAGAAGTGTCGCTGTGTATCGGAGGAGCAGAAAACAGCGTCTTGCTCTGATTCAGTCCACTCAGCAGATGGCATCAGTCTGAGGGGATGACATCACTACACAAACACTGCAATACGTCGACATCTCTGCGAAAACTGCTTTACATCCATCATCCCGTCTGTGATTCACTCTGTTAGGCTGTTGGGGAGTTTGGTTTGTATTAAGAGTCGGCTCAGACTGGCTGTTGGTCTGGGCTCTTTTGTTGAAAAGTTTAAGTTGCTGTAAATGCTTGGTCCCTGTTTGTTTGTTGCAGTTCAGGTTGTTTTTTGCTTGTAGTATTTGGAGTATTTTTAAGGGTTTTTACGATGAGACAAAAGAGCTGCTTTTTCGGAGCAGCTTTTGGTGATACCACGTCATCTGTGAATAGTTTTGAGCTGTTTTAATGAATTAAAAAAAGTCAGCTTTCGTGTCTTGATATGTATTTTAGTTTGGTAAGATTCAACATTCAGGCAATTATTTCCTTTAATTTTATGATTCCTTTCACATACCAGAGGTGTTTGTCAAGAGTCCTGTATGGTTCTGGACAACAATATCACAGTGGTTGAAGTTAACAAAAGAAGGTGGTTTCAGATATGGAATGTGTAATTATCTTGAAAGTGTTGTGTGTGATGAAGCAAACATAGCATTCACAGAGCCTCTATTTATCTCCATTTTTTTGCAGTTAGCGAATGCTGATTTTTTTTTTTTTTTTTATAAATGTTTAACTGATGTTTCTTCCCATGACTGTACCCTGTCCCCTCATTTAACAGATTTGTGATCCTCCACATGAGTGTACGACCTTAAATCACAGCCTGACCCACTGAAACGGCCTTCTAGTGTGTTAAAAAGAAGCGACAACACAACGTTCAGTCTGTTCTTAATTATAAATGGCTCAGTTAAAACAGCTGGAAAAAATACTGAGGTCACAGCCTCACTGCCCTCAGAGCTGGTTATGGGTCTGTGTATTGGGAGTCTCTGCATGATATAATCTCGGTTTGGTTTAGAGCAGCAGTGATGTTGCATTAAATCTAAAATGTTTGGTACAAGTGGGAAAGATGTGGACGTGAGCAGCTAATGCACACAAATCTAAAATTACAGACTTTGCACACAACAGTAATCGTTGCTGTCGTTTAGATTTATTTAACATATGTAACTATGTTTGTCATCATAAAACTATATATAACATGTCAGTGCCTTAATGAGGTACTGTTAGGATGTGTATCAATCAACAACAACAATATTTTTAATTCCTTACATATGTTTTATAGAAGATACTTTAGTGTGTTTTGGAAAACAGTTGTATTTCTACTTACTACCTCTGGAAAGTTGCAGTAACTGTTGAAAAGTGGTTTGTCAGTAAGAATCAAAAGTTAAACTAAGTTTTGCTTCATGTCGTCATTCAACAGAGACAGGAATCTCTGTTGTTGTTTAGGCAAAATCCAAAATGTTCTCTGGTCCAGATTGGCTGGACTTCAGACTAATATTTCCATATTTACTACCCCCCAGACGGCCTGTGTATCATCATCCTCACTGTTTCTGCTGTTCGTCACACAAACTGAACACAACGTCTCAAAAAGTATCAGTAGAGTTGAAAACAGGCTGTTATCAGATCGGGTGCTACTCATCGCAGGCCTCCAGCAGGTTTGCTCTTAATCAGCTGTGCCTGGGAGACAAACATCCCCCATCCAACCCCACCTGGCTCAGCTCGGCTCAGCTCGGCTTGGTTTATCCCACAGTGCTGATGTCATTCAGGAGGCATACCTGCTTCAAAACAGACTCCCTCCTGTGACCTCCGACCCCTGAATCCCCCACACATGAGTGGGTTTCCTCAGTGTTTATGATACAGGGAGATAAGAGACTGAGGAATGTTTTCAAGGGGGCGGGTTGGTTAATGAGTGACGGGGGGCTGAACTCTGCAGGTTGTCTGCATTAGAAGGAATGAGAGAGGGTAAACAGAGCAGGGTTTCCTGTTTCCAGAGGTCATACCTCAGAGAGGGGATGGGAGTTTTTATCTCCCAACAGTGATGTGATGTGAAAACTGATGTATATCAACTAAAACATTTCCCTGACCTACCAGTGCGTTTGCTGTCACTGCTGAATACTTTCCCAGCTTCTTTTTCACATAAAAACATGGAGGCCACTGACTGACCTCCTCACATTTGTTGTTGTTCGCTGTTGCTTGGCATTTTTGGCAATGTCACAGATGAAGTAAAACAATGTAGAAATTATTTTTCTTTAATCTTAAATACACAAAGGAGATGCTTGAGATGTACTATGGTTTATTTGGGTTTGCACTGAGTGATCATACAAAGGTACTTTGTTCCATGATGATGCATGTATTCTCATTCCCAAATCTATTGGCATTAAACTTTTCTCAATGTGCTGAGAAGCCCTCCCATATTCTTCTACTGACCTGAAAAAAAATGCTAGCAAACCTTAGAGATGTAACATGGATGCATGTACACTGTTAGCCGTAAAGTTGGAAAAACATATTTTTTACCACTTCTCATAAAATTATTGTGACAGTGTGATTTAATCTTGAGATAAAGTTTAACTGGGACTAGGAATAATAAGAGGAATCTGTCTGAAAACAAAAGTATTTGAACTTTAGGGACAACAGTGTAACCTCAACATTTCTAAACCAAAATCATTTTCATATCAACATTTCAAGATACAATCAACATGTATTCTTTATTTTTATTTTTTTACAATATCAGGTGGTTGTGATGACGCTTGTCATGAATTTTCCATGGTACTCAGGTGTGTTTTATTACAGAAGAATCTGCAATGATATGAATAAAAATGACTCATGGCATCACAGTCTTTTCCTAAACTTAACCAAAGTGCATTTTATTGGATAAATCAGATTATATATATATATATATATGGAGTTGCGGAGGTTGTTTTGCTGCAGCAGCGTCCAGTGCATCATCATCACCTTACACCTGTCATTATCTGTTTTTACACTTGTATTGTTTACCCAGGTTTAACTGGCTCATTTGCTTGTTTGGGAAGTTAATAAAAGATAAACCAACAGTCACACTCACATTCTTACACAGCAGAGTTTTTAAACTTGTGTTTGTTTTGGTCTGAATGAATTGGGGAACTTAAAGGATTTTCTTCTTGGTTCTGTTTTGTTTCACATAGAAAAAGTCAAAGCTGAACAAAATGCATCACTATTTTGGAGCAGGGTAAGAAATAAAGCACTGGGGCAGGTTCTAAAATTTAGGATGAACCAGGTTAAACCTTGAGTTGACTGCTCTTGATTTCACTATGACACTGCCCTGTTTGCAAAATTTTTCAATTCAGACCCTTCAAACCTCATAATACAGAGAAATACATTGATTAAAAACAAATTCTAAGATAACAATACATACTGAAAATAACTAGAAGTATCTACAAAGGGGTCCAGTTTAAACCTACAGCTTTATAGTCTGTATAAGTGAAAGTTGTACCACCTTAAGTGGATGTAGACCGCTGCTTCAGAACGGCCTTTGTGTGGTTGTCTTGGTCTGGAACTGATCCTGTGTTTAGATCTACTCAAATAAATTGCATCAAATGAACCAGTGTAATAACGGGACTAAAAATCCACTTGTTCTTTTTAAGAGGAATGACATGTAGCAATGGAGTGACGTGATACCGTTTGTTCTTTCCAAACCACTGACGTTGGCACCGAGTCGTAATAAAACTCGTCTAGCAGCAGTTTTTCTGCACGTCGAAGCCCCCGGCTGCTTCTTGGTGACTCCTGTGACTATTTTTTTTCTTTTTTCTGGGAAGTGGTGTCTTTTTGTTGTTCTGTCAGAGTGATTCAATGATCTCCGCTGCCCCAACTTGTTTCAACACAACAGTGACTTCATCTCACAAACGTCTTCCCACCATCCACTCCTCCTTTTCGTCTGTCCCGTGGAGCCTGGCAGGCTTTCAGGCTGAAAGGAAACCATGTTATTACTGTGTCATTCAACCGAGTCATCCAGCCGATGACAGCATGTGTGCTTACAAAAGAGCAGCTGAGGGTTTAATACTTTTAACCTTCTTCTTTCTAATGGTGAATCCCTCTTTCACTCTTGTTCCGGTGAAACTTTGGCATAAAATAAAGCTAAAGCCTGGACGAGTGGAGACAGAAAGACGGCGACAATATGTGGCTTAGATGATTTGTTAGCAGGTGGTGCAGTTTTTATGTGGTTTGTTATGTTACTGGTTGTTGCCATTGGTTTTGTTTGGTGATCAGGGGAATTGTGTTTTGTTTTGTTTTTTTTCCTTTATATAAAGGTTTTGTATCTACGGATAACGGGCCAATCATAGCATAAAGTGTTCAGATCTTTTTTTTTTTTTTTTTAACCCAGAAAGACCCCAACATCTACTGAAGACCAAAACCATCTACTGATGTAAATGTTTAATACCTGTTGATCCACTAATCCTATCACTCCATGTAAATAATTGGTGTAAAATACAGTT